>JADDOH010020794.1:0-10676 GCA_016648135.1 Agrypnia vestita | reverse complement strand
ATATTATAAAAATATATTTAAAAAATAATAAAAAATAATAATAAAAAAATTATTAAATATAAATTTTTTTATTTAGAAAAAAAATATGAGAGACCCGAGGTGGTCTATGAAAATTTCTATTCTTATTTGTAATAACGTAGGTATGTCACTTCTTTTTTAGGTTTTTTGTCTACATCTGTGTATGTCTCAATATGTTCGTCTCTTATTTTTTGTATTTATGAATATTCAGTTTTTTTTATTTGTTGCGATCGTTATATAGTTTCAGTCCGTTGCAAACAAGTCGCGATTATCCAATTTTTATTTTGGCATTTGTTATTTAGTAGTTTTTTGATGTTATGGTGTGATGTTGATGTGTTTCGTGTATTTTTTGTAATTTGATGTCCCTGTTTTTTATATCACCATTCGCTAGTTTGTGTTTTACAAAATATTGTTTATTTAAAAAAAATTAAAATACAGTCACTAAGTTAACGCCTTAAACATTCAAAATATCAACATTTTATTTTTTGGTTTAATAGTACTAAATAAATAAATACATTTTACTTAGCGATTGACGCCTTGACAATTGATAGCCCACGGTTCTTTCAATGCCTGAGCACCACTTGTAAACATTTAGCAACAAAGGACTTCCTGTCGGTGGTCAATGGCTGTCTTGTATGTGGTCAATTGTCAAATGTTTGAGTTCGGATTCGATTGTCTCCATTCTTGGACTGCATCACCAACACCACGACCCAAGCTGTCCCCACAGAAGGGATGATAAATCGTATTTATGTTGGCTGGTTTTTGCAATCGGTAGGGGTAGTTTATTATGTTAATGTTGACGTAGCCTGCTATTATTTGTTTTCATTTGCGGTATTTCACGCTCGCAAAGAAAATTTTTCAAAAAATATCCTCGACATCTTGATTAATGATCCTATATGCACTGGCTCCATTTTGAATGTACATTGATAGATAATTTCGAATAATACTTATGTTCTATTTTCACAACAATATAAAACATCAACAATATAGAAATTTATAAAAATAGTTTAATAGAAAAGCTGATTGTTATCCCAATTATAATAATTTCGTTGTCTGTCCGTCCGTCCGTCTGTCGTAACGTCCGTAAATTCTTTATAGTATTTTTTCCCTTATGATATTTTTTTCTTCTATATAATTTTTTTTCCCTTATAATATTTTTTTTCTTTTCTTTCTTCTTTATACTAATATTTTTTCCTTTATTTTGTTTAATTTTATTTTATTTTTTCGTTTATTTTATATATATAAATAAATACGGTCATTTTTGTTGGGTTACACCTAGTTCTATAATAATTAGTGCTTGGTATCCAGGATGTCCGATGTATGCATGCAGAGTGAACTTTTGATGAATGTCAGCAAATCGAAAGTGATGGTGTTCGAGAGAGACGAAAGAGTGACTAAGTGTGATGTAATTATAAACAACGAATGCTTAGAACAAG
Source organism: Agrypnia vestita (assembly GCA_016648135.1). Taxonomy (NCBI): domain Eukaryota; kingdom Metazoa; phylum Arthropoda; class Insecta; order Trichoptera; family Phryganeidae; genus Agrypnia; species Agrypnia vestita. The sequence goes on along the minus strand of JADDOH010020794.1, from coordinate 9,222 downwards.
TGAACGAGTTTGTGTATTTGGGAAGTATGTTTAGTAGAGACGGCAAGGCTGAGAATGATATCGAAAGGAGAGTAACTGCGGGAAACAAAGTTAATGGTGCACTAAATGCAATTATGGCCAATAAGAATCTGTCAAAAGAAGCAAGACTAGCGGTACATAATGGCGTTCTAGTGCCAACCCTTATGTATGGAAGTGAAGCCTGGAATTGGCAAAAGAGGAATGAAAGTAGACTGAATGCGGTTGAAATGCGGTCACTAAGACGCTTGTGTGGAAAATCTTTGGTCGATAGAGTGAGGAATGAACAAATTAGAAGTGAATGCAATGCTGGCTGTAGTGTGGTAGATAGAATAAAGAAAGGAGTGCTGAGATGGTTTGGTCATGTGGAACGTATGAACGAGGAAAGGATGGTTAAGAAAATATATGAGGCGAATGTTGAAGGCAACAGGAATAGAGGGCGTCCGCGAAAGACCTGGCACGATCAGGTACTACAAGTATTTGAGGATGGACCTGTTAAAAGCCGCAGCAATCGTAGAACGTGTATGAGAAGATGTATGAATGTGGCCGAAGCAAAAGTGGTGTGCCAGGATAGAAGAGTGTGGTGTTCAATCCTCTCTGCCTACCCCTGCAGGGAAACGGCGTGATGGTTAGTTAGTTAGTTCTGTACATCAACCCTTATAGCAAAATTTTATTTCTTTTTTTTCCTTTTTTCTTCTTTATAGTATTTTTTTCCATTCTTTTTCCTTTTTTTTTCTTTTTTATTTGTGTAAATAAATCAATATCGTCATTTTTTATTTGTTACAGCTAGTTCTGTAATAATTATCATATATCAAAATGCCTGTATATCAAAGTGGTAATTATTACAGTAATATGACACTGGCTTCTCACATCGAGGCTTCCAAGTTTGATTCCCGATGATGTCACAATTAATGTATGTGATTTGCTCAAGCCTGGGTGTATTGTGATGTGTTTCGCTTCTGCTATTGGGCCTCTTGGCTTGTTGAAGCGTAAAAATTAAAAAAAAAAACAAGAATAAATAAGCGATTTTCCTAAATATCTTTAATTAAGATAATAATTTATAATTTAATTAAGTACCAATGTGATACAAATTAATCTCTTTAGTCAAGAAAACAAAAGAACAATAAAGGATTTATAATGAAAAATTTGTTTCATGGGTTAATTTTATATGAATATAAATTAAGCAACAACCTGATATTTATGAAATACACAGATACGCACACTAAGCTGATAGAATCCTAAATTAAAACTGTTGTAATACTGTAGATATTTTAGTATAAAATATTATGCATCGATAAAATCAATAAAGTTTCTCGTAATTTTAGTAGCGTCCTCCGAAGGGCTTGTGCTGCAAAGGTTCACGTCTTCAGAAGCTCCGCTCTGCTGGTGGTCAGCCGGCTCCAGGAGCCAGGAGCGTGGAGCCTGTTTCGCGGAACTGCCTCCGAAGGGCGCCGACAAAGGGAATTAGTAAAAAGGGAGTGGTGAACGCCGCCGTGAAATGCGCCCCAATGATGCCAGGAATTAGCCGGTGATTTATAATCCGGTTACCGAAAAATGTATAAATTTAAAGAATTGTTTTTTGTCACATTTTTTCTGTTGAGGCGGCTAGCCTTTCGCAGCCTGCGCTTTGAAAGTATTTTTTTCTAGAAATGTCGCATGACTCACTTTGTATGTTTAATTTAACTATGAAATACCTAGAAATGGAATAATGCGTAACACGCGGAGAAATTTCTTTAATTCATAAATCATAAATTCAATTTTCCATTTGATAATCTTGACTACAATATTAATTAACGTAATTAACGAAAAATACAAAGTACCTTTCCCTCAGGCCTAAAAACTCCAAAATCAGTGACAAGAACTTAAAAAGTGGTTAATAGAAAACGACATAAGTTATATATGAACTATACTAATATTGAAATGACGTGAAGTCTTTTATTATGATAATGAATAATTAGTGATGTTTATAATTATATATATTTCTCTTTCTCTTTCCTTAATTATTGCTATGTATATTTTTAATTTGCTATTTTCTTTATTTATTGCTCTTTTCTTAATTTGTTTAAAATTTTTAACTTTGTACTGAAAATTTCTTTTATGTTGTTTTTTGTACCTAATTGTTTTCGTTTTTTATCTCTTATATTTATAAAGTGAATAATATTTTGTAATAGTGTAACTTTAAATTGTAAAAATGAACCTACAGACAAACGTCTTTTTAAACCTTTTTGTGGGACCAGATATTATAAAATGTAAAGAAAATAAATAGAAAAAAAAACTGAACTATAGCAATTTATGACATTCTATTTTCATTTAAAATAATTCAGGGGATTGTGGATTGCCCAGTTTTGGTGAACATGATTAATTGTATTATTGATGGATTTGGCGTTAACATTGTAGAGATTATTCACGATGATCATTAAATTAGGTGAAAAACATTAACTTTATTACTTCTACACGACCTCGTGAGTTTAATAATATTTTTATAGTTTATTACGTATTGACTAAGTGTGATGTAATTGTATACAATAATGCATAGAACAAGTGAACGATTTTGTGTATTTGGCAAGTATGTTTAGTGAAGACAGCAAGGCTGAGGATATCGAAAAGAGAGTGACTGCTGGAAACAATGTTAATGGTGCTCTGAATGCAATTATCGACAATACAAATCTGCCAAAGGAAGCAAGAATATCTTCAAGACAAAGATCCAAGATTTTATATTCTTTATTTAATTTAATTTATATACCCTAAAAAAATACAATAATTCCCTCTGCCATTTTTATTTTGCCAGCGTAAATAAAAGCATTAAAATATGTGACAATCACAATTATAATAATTTCGTTGACTTCATATAACGTCCGTGACTTCATACTGACTTACTTACCATCACGCCGTTTCCGCGTGGGGATAGGCAGAGAGGATAGAGCGCCACACTCTTCTGTCCTGACATACAACTCTCGTCTCATCCACATTCATACATGCAAGCTCGCCGGTTGTTGAGTCTTCTATCGGGACCGTCTTCCAGTATCCGGTTAATCTGGTAACTTCATTGTAGTAAAATAATAAAAAAATTGTACAAAAATTTTTTTTTACTTATTCTTTAGGAACCGACATGTAAAAGTACCCTCATTTTTGACTGGTACAAATGTATTAAATGAAAAAATCGATGGTAAGTAGGTGAGGTTTTTTTTTTTAAAATTAAAAATCAACGTCATAAATATTTATTTATACCTATTATGCCTGTTTCTGATTTAAACTAAAATAAATAAATAAATAAATTTGAGAGTGTACCTCCTACGCGGGGACGGGTAGGCCTAGTGGGTCAACATTTGACCAACAGAGCAAACAAACACGACGTCTTGTTAACACGCGTCCGCAAACACCTTTTTGGCCGACAGTGATGGATCCCGCACCCTGCGCCGCCATTGTTGGCTCCAAGTCGCCGCCGCGTCCGTCCCGGGCGCGAGCATTGTCCGGGCGGGCCGAGCACGCGCCCAATTGTGCGGGAATCGCGGGAGACACCGCAGACCGCTGTAGGCGCCATTATGTATATTCTTATATATACTCCCTTTATATTAACTCGCGGCGTCTGCTTGCTTGCCGTCAACAAAAACTTTGGATCAATTTTTTACCCCTTTCCCGTGATCCAATCAAGCTGAAACTTGGCAAGCAGACTCGTGACAACGATCAAGAAGATCTATCAAATTTTCGTTAAAAAAAATAATAATTATAGTATGATTTCGGATTTTTAGAAATTGTATTGGTTTTTTCAAATTGGAATCATTAGAAAAGTTTGATTAGCAACGGCGCGGCGACCCGATAACGTCGCGGAATATTTTCTAAATTTGAATTACTCCGTCGGTATAATAGGTACATCACTACGAATTTCGAAAATTTACAAAACAATTGGTTCACAGATGACAGCGAAATTGGATTTTTTGGGGAAAAATCAAATAATAATTAATTTCTTTCAGATTTCTGCTTAGTTTTGAAGAAGTCTACATTACTCAAATCTGATTCTGACTAAATCATTTGACGCTGGAAATTCATAAGGTACGATATTGATGATAATTGAATCTATCAAAATCTTGACATCTCAAAACATCTGACATTTTAGAAATATATTAAATTTCTGTAAGTTTAGTGTTATGTTATATGTTTTAATTCGTCTTTAATTATTGTTATATTTTACAAAGAAAGGGAGTATAGTAAGAACTTGGTTTTTATGGGTTACGTTTTTTATTAATTAATTAACGTAAATATTAGCAAGACCAAGTATATGTTATATATTTTTTTAGCCGAGAGAATCACCCAAATGTGTGCCTTCAATTAAAGGGTGTCAACATTGAGATAGGAAAACAGTTTAAATATTTGAGCAGTATTATTACTGACAATCTGGACCCTGATACGGAGATCAAATGCAGAATAGAGACACCCCGTGCATCTTTTAATAAGATGAAAAGTCTACTCTGTAATGACGACTTAAACTTGAAGCTCAGACTGAAGGTGAATACTCTAAATCTCCTAGAGGCGTTCGAAATGTGGATACATGGTAAAATGTCAAGGATATCTTGGACTGACATGACTAGTAATATTGAAGTTTTATGTAGAGCAAATACAAACAGACACTTACTCAACACAGTAAGGCACCGTAAAATTTCATACTTTGGTCATATAATGTGAGGCGAAAAGTACTCCATCTTTCAGCTCGTCATGAAGGGGAAGATTGAGGGTCGCAGAGTGGTCGGAAGGAGGCGGCATTCTTGGCTTGGAAACATCCGAGAGATAATGGATAAGAAGCGTGGAAGAGCTGTTCCGCACTGCCCTGGACAGGGAAACTTTCTCCCACATGATCGCCAACGTCGGGGGGACCCGACAAGGCACATGAGGAAGAAGAAGAATTAATTATACCTGCATGTTTCGATAAAAAACCTTTCCATCGTAAAAAAAAATTAAGGAAAAAAATAACTAACCGATTTTCATACATTTCACAGATAAATGTAAATAATAATAACAATTGTTGGCGAAGAATTTTATATATTAATACATTTTCGAATCAAATTTAAAAACATCTACCGAAAAATATTAGACCTGTATTTTATATAAATAATAATATAATTTTATATCATTGGTGCTTTAAGGATATGTACGATTGGGAGCATATTTTGATTTGTTAATTATCTTATGTTATACTACTTATTACTTCTAATTTTCTTATATACCTGGTTTATAAAAAAATATTTGCATCCTGATTTCGTCCAACTACAGGACTTACAGGGCGTCTCATAGGTAGTAGTAAAAACTCCATTCAATTTTGAATAAAAAAATACTCATTACAGTTTGGGTGCAATGTCAACAGATAAACGACATTAAACTTTGCATTTTTTCAATATATTCTGTAAACTTTGGATTATATAAATCGAAAATCATTGAAAAAGACACCTTGGCGTCTTATCTCATTTTTCGACAGTTTATTGGATATTTTAAAACTTCGTAACTCATGATGAACATTATATTGCATGCTGAAAATTTTCGCGTTTCCCTAGATATTCTAGATAGAAAAAATAGTTTAATAATATTGATTTTGTTGCTTCAGCAAACTTTTCAGTTTTATACTGCTAATTAATTATATATTTTTATCACTGATGAATAGATTTTACGGGAATAATATTAGTGAGATGAAAAACATAAAAAATGAATAATTTTTATATTTATATTAATTAATTAATACAATTCTAATGACATTTATACATTAGGGAAACGAAACAAGAAATTAATTTATTTTTGTGGTTAAGTTACTTCGTTTTTGTGTTTCTATCATTTTTAATGTCCGGTTCACCGAAAGGTTTTTTCCGTTTTACAAATACACTCGTGTAGAAGAACACTCCAACCGCAAATTTTAAACGTTTTATCCCGTAACACTTCATTAAATGTGGATTTGCCGTGCATTTGTAAAGGATAAAAGTATTACAAAAAAAATCGTACCGATGTGAGTTATTACATTTCTCCATTGGCAACTCGTGGAAATCTGATTTTAAAGATTTGTATTAAAACTTCCTTATTTTGATTTAAAAGTGTTGAATGCGTGTTGATATGCGGAGTGACAATGGAATCAAACATCATAATATCGCTATATGTTCGTCCGTCTGTCTGCATGTCTGTCTGTCCCCGTAACTTCGCGAACGAGGCGGAAAAAAACAAATTAAACGGCCAGAGTTGGGACTCGAACGAGAGCGCCAATGGGAGCGCCAAAAAGATGCTAGAAATATATACTAAAGCTTAGCAAAGATGCGAACCAGTGTTTTAATTTTTGAAGGGTTGCAGCTAGTCATGTTATGGAGATGAGGGACTTTCAAAATGTGCATTTGTTTCAATATTCCTGACTTATCTTCTTTAAAACATTGGATTATCATAAATGTATTTAATATGGAATTTTAAAAATTCTTACATTTTATTACAAGTCAAACTATGCATAAATTTTAACTGATTTGATGTGGTCGACCCGGAGGCTATTTTTAAACATACTAAATATGTATTTAACATTGTCAACGTAAATTACGAAAATTGTTAGATTTTGAAATTAATAAATGTACCGAAACACATTTTTTCAACAACATCATGTCAATCATAAAAAATGGCAATAGAGTTGTTTAAAATTCTCTCTAAAGTATTTTAATATTGATGTACTCTACGTCATTAAAACAGGAAAGGGTTCTATTATTTGCGAAGGCTCTAAAAAACTTTTTGAAAAATCCAATTCATCTGGATGGATGGGATGTCACGGGGGAAATGTGGCCTATGTTTTCCATTGGGTCTTTAAGAAAAAGTATACAAAATTTGGTTAAAATCAGTCAAACGGTATGGATTTGTACAGAGGATATACGAAGGGGAGAGGATGGTTCAAAGGGGAGAGGAAAATGTGGCCCATGTTTCCCGCCGAATCCTAAAGAATAAGTATCCAAAATTCGTGTCAGATCGGTAAAATGGTGTAGATTTGTATTGAAAATATATAGGGGAAGGGGTGGTGTAAATTAGGAGGGAGTAAAAGTTACCTATATGGTAAAGAATAAATATGCAAAATTTGGGTCAGATCGGACAAACAGTATGGCAGCGCATTAAATACGAACAAACAAACATTGATTTTTATATATAAGAAAAGACATGATGTAGGTTAATTATACGCCTATGTCTATAACCTTCGCGGAAGTGAAAGCATAATAATATATTACTATAGGTCGACCAAAATCAAAAGACCATTCCCTAGCTATGTCCGGTAAGAAAATAGCGGGGGAAAACTGCCTGGCAAGCCTGTATTACAAGCCTTAATATGATATTCCAAATAAATATATATTTTTTAGTTTAAAAAAGGTTACCTACATACTAGATAAACTTATTTTGTGTTCAATTTTTGCATCGTAACAACACACGTATTTTTTGCGCACATTCTTTTGAATGCGTTCTAGCTATATCTTGATAGTTGATTATTTTGCAGAAGATACGACAGGATTATTCATAAAAATTAAATCGCTTTTCCGCTTTTAATAAATTAGGTAGGAATTGACCTGTAAGGTATTGTGGACCAGCCTTTAATAAATTAGGTAGGAATTGACCTGTAAGGTATTGTGGACCAGCCTTGTTATGCCCTGTTTATACACAAAAATATTAAAATTAAGATAATTATATAATTAATAAAATAAACCTAGTTTTCACCACATATTAATATTGAAAATATCAACATGTTTCAAGACCTTTGGCCTCTTTGTCAGGATACAATTGCATACTAACAAAAATTAAATTCAAAAATCGAAATACAGCCAATCAAAATATTTATAAAGTTATATATAGAAAATGAATAATAATAAAGTACCTGCGTAACTTGAAAATACATTTAAAAGATAACTATGTGTAAAAAGGACCGGGTTATTCATAATATTCAATTTGCTATTGACACTCTTTCTTAATTCCAAAATTTATAATTTTTCAAACTGTGATTCTGCATAATATATGTAAAAATTGTAAACCCTTATTAATGTCAAAAGAATGATCCATAGCCAAAAGATGGATTTTCAATGTTAAAAAAAGTGGTGAAAACTAAGTTTATTACTCCCTTTCTTTTAACTCGTAGCGTCTGCGGTTTGTTGTCTGCCGGAAAAACTTTGGATCCATTTTTCACCATTTTCCCGTGATCCAATCGATTTCGTGTGAAAATTAATAATTATAGTATAATTTTGGATTTTTGGAAATTTTAATGTTTTTTTTCAAATTGGAATCAATACAAATGAGTATTGATCCCGACGCGTGCAGTAGGTACGAAACCTGATTCAATTAGAAAGGGAGTATAATAAAAACTTGTTTTTTATGGGTTAGTTTTTTCATTAATTAGGAATATTAATAATGTTGTCGCAAAATTATTTTGCTATTTTTGAAGAAGAAGAAATTAAAATTAAGATTTAGTTATCCACGAGGGGCCTCTGTGAAAGCTCGGACACTCGAAATAATAATGCACGCACCGCATAATATCAAAAGAAATGGACAATCTGCCGAGGAAAAAACCCTTTCGTTGCCCACCTTAAAAGGTGGTCACTTTTTCAAATCCCGCTTTCTTCCTGACAATGGCCGCCCCACAAAACCGGGCACAATGCCCAACAAATGGGCCACAATCCTTCCACAAAGGGACCCGGATTAGGTGACCGATGTCCAGTTAATTTCGGATAAGCATGTCCTTACAAAGGGACACCCGCTCCTGATGACAGAGCCTCAAAGGACGAGGAAGTGCTCGTTCCTCTCTATTATACTGTGACAGTTGGTACCCCACGCAAGTTACCCTTGGAGAACAGGGCATCACGTCTACACTATTGAGGATCGTGATCTTCTGATGTCCTTGGTAACTTCCTTCCATCTTTCTCTGCAGCTTGCAGTCCAAATTGGGGCATGCAAATTAACCGGGTAGTGGTAGTGTAAATCGGTAAAACTCGGTGAATTTAAAACCGGTAATTATGAAAGAGTCAAACAATAATGTACAAAACAAATTCCCTATGCCAAATTTCTTCTTCTTCATGTGCCCTGACGGGTCCCCCCGACGTCGGCGATCATCTGGGAGAAAGTTTCCCTGTCCAGGGCAGTGCGGAACAGCTCTTCCACGCTTCTTATCCCGGTCCACTCTCGGATGTTTCCAAGCCAGGAATACCGCCTCCTTCCGACCCCTCTGCG
>JADDOH010020793.1:0-12305 GCA_016648135.1 Agrypnia vestita | reverse complement strand
TAAAAAAAAGTGATTCACGTTTTTTTAAATACACCCGTAATGATTTGTTTTATTTCATCAACATCAATTTAGAAGAATTTGATAAAACTACCGGTTAAAAAAAAGTGATTCACGTTTTTTTAAATACACCCGTAATGATTTGTTTTATTTCATCAACATCAATTTAGAAGAATTTGATAAAACTACCGGTTAAAAAAAAGTGATTCACGTTTTTTTAAATACACCCGTAATGATTTGTTTTATTTCATCAACATCAATTTAGAAGAATTTGATAAAACTACCGGTTAAAAAAAAGTGATTCACTTTTTTTTAAAATTACGTTGGTAAATTAACAATTCAGTCGGCAATATTTTTTTTGTCTTAAACTGGCGTGTACGAAATCGTCCGTAACCATTGCATTCGAATGTAATCATTCTTTGTAACACAATTATTATGGCAAATATAATTACGGGTTTATAACGAAGACGTTATATGGCGTGACGGTAGGTGATAAAATTACACATTACGATTCATTAAGGTCCAACTGTCGGTGAAGCATCGCGATCGGGTTACTATGTATATATTTACTCATTCCTTATTCTTTGCGTCATTCACACGCAGGACATTTAAAGGTTGCGTCTGAACGAGCTAACCTACCCGATCTCGGTATATCTTACAAAACCGTTTCAAAAGGTCTTCAATCAGAAAATCGATATCGATTGAAGCGGATATTTAACACTCCCCTTCCAGAACGGGGCACAACACAACTCTAAAAATTTATTTTTAAAACTTTTGAATAATTATTAATGATATTTGAGGTGGTTTTCTTTGTAATCCTCATAAATATCCCAAAGAATACAATCCTAAAGAAAATTAAACGATTATCTGTTGTAAGACAGTTAAAAGTAGAAAAAAAAAGTTTTTCCAAAAACAATCAGGAATATTCTATACGATACGGTTATGTCATTCTGCTTGCAAAGCTTCCGCCGGATACTTGTGAGCAGGCGCGTGCAGTGGGAACATTGAAGCATGACATTTTTGAAAACGTATATAAGGGAAAAAAATAGAAATCAAATATTTATGTCAGATTTTTATGATATATCAAAATATGAATACTTTGACAACAATTGTGATAGAAATATTACGAAACATATGTTGTATTCCGATTTTTTTTCCAAATAATTGGTTACGTAAAAGTCATGCTGCGATGTTCCCACTGCACGCACCTGCTTGTGAGTGATAAGACGTCACAATACTACGGTTTCTTATAAAATGATGACAAATTGACTACAATCATGTTCGCATTGTATATGAAAAGTAATTAAAAATATTATAGAACATGTTCATTTATAAACCATTATACTTCCTCATAAAGAGAACTTGACTGGGGTCACATTGTACCTCGCTCCGGTCCCCGATCCTATTTTCGATATTGTGGTACCCGAAGTCTTACAGCGCACAGAAAAATATCAAACATTTTTTAATAGTTGAAAATATCATAAAGATAAGTAGTAAGCTTACAGGCTATTCTTACAGGAATATTTTTTGTGTGTTTACTGGGTGATATTCTAAGTAAACTCGGTTCTGGCATGAGATAAATGCATTTTTTAATCAAATGCTTATAAATTCCTCGCGAAAACTAGCTAACCTGATGAAATATAGATGCTTTTATCACGGGATGATATCAGACAGCAAGTTCTTGTACAAAACTAATGCAACCGGATAAGTATAGCGCTAGTGAAGAGAGTTTATCATATATATATGCCCCAATAATAAATTGTAACGTTCTATACATAAAATATTCAAAATGTAATAAAAAATATTGAAAAATTGTTTTATATATCTATCAATATGTTTTATTACATATCAGGAAACAAAATCTACAATCGATTATTAAACCTATAAAATGTTATCAATACTTAAATACTGAAATAATAAAATGCAATAATTCTAATTTAAAAAATATACACGTAAATTTCTCAAACGGGCGCTTTGCAATTATAATAAGTGTTTTATAAATGATTTACACGATAATAACGTAATATCCATTTAATCAAAGTGAAATGAAAATGATTTTTTGTCGGTAAGTAATTGAGCTTTGGTAATCGTAGGTGTTGAAGTAATTGCAACTTTAAAGTCAAGAGCATTCCTTGTCGAGTGCAATGTCAATGATTCAATCTGTATTCGAATGACATTGATATTGGTCTAAATAAATACAAGAATGAGAATGAGAAATTATTGTACGTGGAAATTTCAAAAGAGTACATTAAAAATATAAAATTAATTTTACCTTTAAAAAATTAGGTTAAATTTTGTTTTTTAAATTGCTTACTATTTAATTAGAAAACATAATAAAAATATAAAACTCTTTCGCATCGAGTGGCAAAAAGAACATGATCTGTGTAAAAAAGATATTTCTGAAATATTGTCGCAGTATATATAATAAACCCTATGTGCCGTTCAGTACATTCTGTCAATCATCAATTTTTCATATAAATAATTGACATTTACATAATTACTAAAAAACAGTACCGTTCATCTGGAAAGTCTGCCTAGTAATTATTTAAAATATTTTTTATAAATCTAGTCTGTGCAATTATTTTTTAAAACAGTTTTTAATCGCTTATCTCAGAATGCACTAAAACGTCACATAGAATTTATTATATATACAGCAACGATACGCTATAAATTGTTAAATTATGCCACCAATAATTATATACGAGGAGTACAAAAGCAAAGCAGCAATATTAAAAAAAGTATTGTTTGTAGACACCGAGGCTTACTAATTAGGAATATACTGAATTAGAGGTTTTATAGGAAATATATCTTAATCCCTTCCAAAATCATGTTTCCAAATCACTAGTAGAAGCGAAGGCAGCAATACCCACTTCAACCAATCAACCCCCAAGGATGTGTCACGTGACAAAATGGCCGCTTCATACCAAAGTGAGAGTTGATGTCGATTTTAGACTGAAACATCATAGCAAAGATAACAATATCCAATTATGTAAATAGCAAAAGCTGCAATGTCCATTATTTGGTGGCAAACATCAAGTTATATATTAATTTATACATAGCATAAAAGGAAAACCTTGGTTGCAATTGTTTTTAAAAACGTACTTCTAATCAGAAGTGTATTTCGTAGATTCCATGGACTCCAGAGAAATTTCCTTGAGCAGTGACAAGTTTATCGAGTTTATCTCAGAAACACCTCAGTGGGATATTGCTGCCTATGTTTTTATATCCCTCATATATATCATGTTATATTATAAGTAAACCAAAAAAGTTATCAAGATTGCTAACATGTTAAAATTAATACATAAAATAATAAATAAATCAACAATTACGCTCAAAATATGAAAAGTAGGTTCATCAAAGTCGCCAAGTCAACAGTATGAGAGCGCAAAACAATCAGAACGCCGAAACATGTGAAATAGGTCACAAAAAGAAAGAATTATTCTGAGATGTGCGCGAGCGAGCGAAGGAAACTGCTCCACGGGCTAAAATAGATCCCAGGGCGGCCGCTGAAAGGTCATAACATATGCTATTCTGGTATCGGTTAAATTTATCGCTTTCCCAAACATTCCCGAGAGCTTCGCACATCAGGTGGCCGGACCTGACTCGGCCAACCTTCACGAGACGCGCATCCTCGGGGAACTGCCCGGGAACCGTTGCACATGCCGGATCACGAACTACAACCCTGTTAAACAACCATTTTATTAGCATCGCACACATTATACAACACCCACGATTCATCAATTTGCAAATTTATAGACATGCAAATCGACATTTTTACATTGTTATGTAAAATTTAGCAAATCGCATGTGAGAACGATCAACATTACATTCGAATTAAAATATCTTTGAGAGAAATTACAGTAGAAGTTAACTGTGAATAAATATGAAATGCAGCTATAGGGTTTTAACTGAAAAACAACTCATATCGATAAGAAAATTCATGTATAAGTATTGACATTACATTCCGGCAATCTTTATGGAATTTTATACGCCATGCAGAAATATCGAAAACGAATAACGAACATTCTGATTATAATTGAACATTTTAGATTTACTAGTGCGTATATAAATACTTAACCGTTTAGTGTAAAGAATATCAAACAATTTCGCGAAATGTTTTACGATTGGGTTTTTAATTTTTCGTTCGGCGGCCACTGGTGTATTCGCGAATGTAAAACGAATTTGATGCAGAAGATGGACTCGCACATAACACTCACCAGGTAAATGAACTGATTACGATATTAACTGACACGAGGACGGCAGTTAGGGAGGAAGCGGTGCTGGTGGCGTGCCGGGGTGGCGGGACGGGGTGGGAGGCTCACCTGAGAGTGTGGTGCGGCCGTGGTGCTCGCGGGAGGAGTACTGAGCCGCCACGACGTGTCGGGCACCGGGGTATAAATACTTCGGCCCACGCCTCACATCTTGGCCGCTGTCTAACTCTACATTTCTCATTTCAAACTATTGTTCCCAACGGTTTTACTACGCATCGACAAGTAGACGAGCGCTAAACTTCGTTCCCAGCGAGATCAAACATCAATTTTTTTGTTTTACTCGATCGAACCGAGATTATTAACTTGCGAATGGTACAAGCACATTTCGGAGCATTCCGGATTCACTTACAGGACATTCAATTTATTTTGCAATTTCCTGTCAAGTGTTTGAAACAATATCAGCTCGATAATCTGCATTTAAATATGATCGTGTTTGGTACCTACGTATCGGTATCATGTTACATTGCAATTTCGCCGACAGAATTAGTCATGATTTCATCCGTTCGTTCGTACGGTTTAACCTTGTTCAAAATAACTACAGTTACCAACAGATATCGATTTTCGTATCTAAAACAATTGTAGTACGCAATAAATAACAAAGATTAAATTTTAATAATTATGCTTATCTGCATATCTGATAGACGTAACGTAGATTTGATAAAAAATACGACGTGATATTGAACATTGAACAAGGTTCAATCAAAATTACAATTTCAGCAATCCGAAGACCCGAGAAATAAATGAGGGGCTAAGAAAATGATAAAAAAAGTAACAGACTAAAAGTAGAGTAAAATTTGAAATTAAAATAACATCATCTATCATGCAGTATGAATATATTATTTATGTTTATATGTATAATGTTATGCTGTTATCAGCAATGCTATACTAGCAAAGATGAACATTTTTCAACTAGTGGGTTAAAATGTATGCCCGATTTCCTCAAAAAAATCTCAGAAAAATAAAATAAAATATGTTTGTCATTTTAAAAAGATATCTAGGTACACACAACGTACGTGTCAAAAATCTTGCATTACAATTAATACTGATAATTTTTTCGATAACACCTTATTTACGAATCCATCCTTCCTCGCATAATCACTGACTTGCTCTTGATTCGATACTTGGATTTTATTCTTACAAAGATTTCACTAAGGATTTATGGATGATACTTATTAATTTAAATGCGTGATTTTTCCTGCACGCAAGGCACTAACACAATAAGAAAGTGCACTGATATCACTGATGCCCACACTTAACCGTCTCTTTGATAATTTTACTGTAAACAATATATTCATATTTCCTTTTGAATTATTGAAAACATGTACTCAACCTAAAAGATTTACACACTACAATTCCACATTTCGTAAAAAAGTGTCATACGTGTTATAGGTTCGCCATATCTGCTATATAGACTGCATGATGAACTTTCTATTAATTGGCTTCTTTAGGAAAAATACTCAATTGAAATCTTCTTTCGGCGCATTTACAGTAAATTTTTTATTGTGACGGAAGTTGTAGCGAGAATGCGAGACTATGAAAGGAGGGCGCATCCATTAAACTGTTAAAAATTAAATGTTTAATTGAAATTAGTGCCCCAGTAACATAAGTAATGTATTTTCGACCAGTTTGAATAGAGTAAGATGCTCAACTGGGGAATTATTGGTTATTGAATTGAAAATTAGAACTGTTTGTTGAATTACGATTTAAGTTATGTACTGGTATTAGGATTTCATGTCATTGTCGATGTTTTTGCAAAAACGACGTAATTGTTAGATATTCGTTTTCAAAACAAAAAACACATTCATTCACTCGACATTCAAAACAGTTGTCAAAGATGTATTAGTTTCGAAACTTTTGAATACGGAACCATTTTAGGCCGAAAATCGATAAAACATGAAATAACGTCTAACATTTTACAAAAGATAAGTCAAAAATATTGAAAAAAAAATGTAAATATTGATCTCGCTTATTTCCGTAACCCTCGACATTTCGCTAAAGTGGTAGGAATATTTTATTTTCAAAATATAACGAAGAAGACTGCCCCGAAGCTTTTGCTACTAGCTACGAGACACCTTGTATGTATAAATCAGTTATATAACGTTATCGGAATATGAAACACAATCCGATTAGGTATACCTACAGCTACGCACAGCGGGAATTCCCGGAGTTAAAATCATCGAAATCCAACCGCATACAATGGACGAATGTGTATTAGAACGACAGATAGTAGTCATTTGGTAGTTTTACCTGGAAAGTTTTCCGGGAGTTTTGAAATTGGTTATTTTATAGATTTTGATGTGCTCTTTCCGAATTTCAACATTGCCACCTCGTATCTTTGCCGCTCGCGCCGCCATTTTGGAAAAATGGCACCTAAAAGCAGTTTTTTGACAATATCTCCTTTTCGACTCATTTCACGATAAAAACGAAACTAAAGGAAATTTCCTACAATTTATATAATAACCTTTTTTCCGTAAAATCAATAGTTTTGGCGTACGAGTGCCGCAAAGCGTAGTTCAATATGCTTTTTGTACGTACGCGAGTAAGCGGCGCGTTGTTTTATTGTGGTATCCCCAGTAGGCCTAATCCACATGCAATTCACTATACCAAAATTTAGCGCATTCTCCTTCGCTTCGCTGTTCTTGATGGACCAGGTGTTGCGATTTTACGGAAAAAAAGGTTAGTACATAAATTGTAGGTTCCCTAGTTTCATTTTCGTAATATCTCCTTTCCGACTCATTTCACAATAGTGAAATGTCGGAAAGGAGATATTGTCAAAATACTGCTTTTAGGCGCCATTTCTCCGAAATGGCGGCGCGAGCGGCAAAGATACGAGGTGGCAAACTTGAAATTTGGAAAGAGCACATCGAAATCTATAAAATTACCCATTTTCAAAACTCCCGGAAAACTTTCCAGGTAACCCTCTAGACGTAACTTACAAGCTCGATGATTGTGGATTTAAAAGGACCATCCTCCAGTATCTTTCGCGTTTGTCCTGTCTTTCTGATGCCGCGCCGTCAACACTTGCGTCATATATTTTCCTCACCATTCTATCTTCATTCATTTGCTCAACAAGCCCAAAACATCTGAGCGACTATTTTTTTAATTCTATTAACTATACTACGATCAGCTTTAAATTCTTTCTTAACATCTTCGTTCTTTACTCTATCATCAATGGATTTGCCTATGTTTTTATACATACATATACATCTATGTTTTGTTTTTCTTCTTAGTCCTTCTCAATAGGGGTTCCTGTGCCGAGGGGGAGTAGTTTTTTCCTATATATTACTCCCTTTCTTTTAACTCGTAGCGGCTGCGATTGGTTGTCTGTCGGAAAAACTTTGGATCGATTTTTAACCCTTTTCCCGTGATCCAATCGAGCTGAAACTTTGCAGGCAGACTCGTGGCGACGATAAAAATGATTTTACAAATTTTCGTTTAAATTTTTTAAATTATTATAGTATAATTTTGGATTTTTCGAAATTTTAATGGTTTAAGAACGAATTTGTTATTTCAACCATAGATACTTTCAACCACAGAGTGTAAGTTTCGTGTTTGTCATTTTTTAGTGATTCTCGTATTTCACATTCATCCATTACTGTCAGTAAAATCTCGTAGTTCAGTCTGTGGAATGTTTTTTTGAAATCTATAAATATTATTCCTACTTTTTACTTTTTTCTTTTAACTCGTGGCGTCTGCTTGCTTGTTTTCTTGACGAAAAAACTTTGGATCGATTTTTAACCCTTTTCCCGTGATCCAATCGAGCTTAAACTTTGCAAGCAGACTCATGGCGACGATCAAAAAGATCTACCAAATTTTCTTTAAAAAAATAATAATTAGTGTCGCTCGACCGAAGCCCAACGCGTAGGTTAAGCGCCAAACCAGTTTCCACTAGTATATGAGAAAGGGAGTATAATAAAAACTTGTTTTTTATGGGTTACTTTTTTATCATTCAAATAATTCACACAATATTTTTAGTATGTCGAAATCTTTGTATTATACTGGTAATCTTTATATTATACTGGTATTGTCTTTTTAATGTATCGTGTCGTAGTTTCCCGCCGCAATGTGGTCTATGTAACTCTGGACTTTCCATTTTTTCCTTTTATAATTTCGGAAGAATTAAAATTTATTTTTAATATATTTAAATTATAAAATTTTCCTTTTATAATTTCAAAGACAACTCAGTTTTTTCCTTTTACAATTTCGTCGTCCGTTACGTCTGTAATAAGATGTAAGAATCCGTACAAATACATCATATTTTCGTACGCGTTTATTAATCTATTGTTTTGTTAATACACTAAACAACAATAAACGCTTGGATATACGTTTGTTTTGAGTTTTATTTGTTCATTATATTAAAGCAGTTGTTATTGTTTGATAAGCGATAAGTATTATTATCATTCTGTTATAATTAAAAAATATATTTGTTGATTAATCGAGTGGCGGCCCCCTAATCTTGAATGATACAGGTTTTAACTAATCTTTTTCTCTATATGATTTTTTCGTCATATTAGTATAATGTTGCGGCCCGCCTATCTTAGCAAACTTATGTATGTGGCCCGAAGAAAAAAAGATTGAGTACCGTTGCTCTATATGGTCGTATTCTGTAAAAAAACAAGATGGTTATTTGCAGGGGCGTGCAGTGAGATCATGAAGCATATATTTTGAAAAAAAACGAAATAAGATATATATCTCGTAGTTCCTATCACAATAATATTAATATATTATTCAGAATTTCATATTTCGTAATATTCTGCCAGTAAATGTACACTTTCTTTTATTTTCCCCAAATTTAAATAAAAATCATGCTTCTTGTTCACACTGTACGCCCCTGGTTATTTGGGATTGTTACCCCAATATTCAAAAATAGAGAAACGTCAAGATATCTGTCAAATGTCAACTGTGACGGAAATATTGGCTTTAATTTAATATTTGAACTCTTTGGATGAAGAAATCAGTAAATTTGTGGGTGAAACAAGCTGATTTCTGTCAACTTTAAAATAAAATTATTTTGTATAAAATTCACCCAAAATTTATATTTTCGACAAAAATTGAAGATTGCAACGACTGGTTTGCGTTATTATACAAATATCGCTTCAACATAAAAAAAAATATTTTTTAAATACACCCAGACATCATGGAAGTCCGATATTACAATCCACGTATGTGAAACAAAATATTGATGTAACCATTTTAATTTAAAATGGTTTATATACTGCACATTGGGTGTTCAAAAGTGATATAGCACCCTCGTATATATAGGTATATAGACAAAAAAATACAGGATGCAATTTCTGCTTCCTGTCTTGGGTTTTGACGATTATTTATGAATCCCTTATAGGTAGGTACTTCACATTCCACTCACATAACATATCACGCTTATTACACCATGTAGATTCACGAATGCTTTCCATCTGAAAGTGCAAAAGTGTGAAAGATAAAATAATTAAGTCATCATAAAATAATTAGAATAAATAAATACGTTCTGTCTATTTTTGGTCCTGGGGTAACAATCATCAAAATAACAGTCTGGTTATTTTTAGAATACGGCCGATTGTATATACATGTAATATGTAGGTGTGCACTCAATGCACACGTAGGATTATAGTTTTAAAATACTTAAAAATGAATATTATAATGATCTAATAAATAAGATTTCTCTCATCATTAAGATGAAGAAAAATTAATCTATTTAATTAATCTCTTAAGACATCCTATAACCTAATGGTTTTGTTTGATAATAAACTAATATATTGCAAAACATTGTTGATACCAACTGTTAACGGACCATGAATTATAAGCATGACATGTAATACAAGGATGTTGAAAATGGTACCCCGAAAGTACTCGCTCATCATCATCATACATCGCTAAATGACTCGACGGTCGACAGCTGGATGGAAATCCAGGATTTCAATGATGTATGGTGAATGTTGCGTCATTATAATCCGCATCGTGCGGTGGTGAATCACAGCTCGCTTCCTCCTCAACACTGACCTTCGAGATGAGTCTCTTCGCGTATATGCGCAATAAGGGTGAGTGTATAGGAATGATACTTTGCTCTCGATCCTTATGGAAATTAACGTAATTGAATTATTCATTAATTGACATTGCATATATATGTAAAAATAATAAATAATCACTATTGCAGTTAAGACAGAATCAATCCCTCTTCTTGTAGGAGGAGGGTTTTTTAATGGAAATAATGGAGAACAGTAGGGGAAGATGTATTATTTAACGGTGTTTTTCGGAATTTAATTTTTTTTGTTTTCCAAGTTGTTCAGGTTGTTATACTCAACATGTGTGTACCATACAAAGTTTAATTTATTCGAAAAAAATTCTTACATATACTCATGTACCCGCGGTAGAAGTTAGACATTAAAACTAAAATAAAGACAAAATTATATATTAATGACGCTTGTAGTATTGAGTTGTTAAAATCTACAATGCTCATTGTCGATTGTTTTATTGAGTTTCGTGAAAAGAATTAAAACTCATTCTTTCAGAAATGTAACCTCAAATAATATTTAAATAGTTGGGGCAAACAAAAAAAATCTTAAAAAACTTGTGCATTTTCAAAAAAGTCCAAATTCCTACCCACTTTCATGTTTTATCGATTTTCTGTCAAAAACGGTTACGTTCGAAACTATACAAATGAATGAATGACGTATCTTTTCATTTGAAAATGAATATCTGACAATTACGTCGTTTTTGCAATAAATAATTTTTCAAATATCACTTTTAATCGTTTTGGCATGGAGATAAACAAAAACTTTTTTTAAAAAACATCGACAGTAACATGAAATACAGAGATCTATATGAGAAGCCTCTTTTTGGCATTTCGATTTCACAGCTAAAATCGTAATTCAATAAACAGTTCTAATTTTCAATTCTATAACCAACTATTCTGAATTGAGCATCTTTATGATTAGTATTCTTGACATTACAGTACAGTATTAATATAACTGGAACATAAATTACAATTTTTGACATATATTCAAGAACACATTATAAAATTATAAATATTAGGCTACTACTGGGATTCGAACCCAGGTCACCTCCTATTTTTTGTTAATTCGATTTTTCTGTATTTCTTTCTAACTGATTAATTAATTTGGTTTTAAAATTTTTGACGGTTTAGTGGATGCACGCGCATTTCGTGGTCTCGCATTCCCGCTACATACTGCGCATGTTGCGTGTGCGCAACTTTCATTACAATAAACTTTTTACCCTAAATGCGCCAAAAGAAGTAATAACTTCAAAAATAAAATTGACTTCATTCATACGTTGCATATACCTATAGTTTGTATGGAGAGTGGATAGTATATCAACTTTATCGCTTTGCGTCGCGTACCTTGTAAGTAGGTACCTACCTCTTGCCGGTTTTACCCTTTTAAAATAATGACTTTTGGAATTATGGCACTCAATAAATCATTTTGGTGGTGACGTTATGGAAGAACAGGATGGCGATAAAAAATGATAACCATTAGAAGCCTGTGAATGAAAAGGAATGAAAACTTTCAATAACTTTGTCTCACTTTATTAAAATGTAGCTTCATTAATATACATAAATATCAATCAAATTTTCCGCATAATATGTATAAAACAAAGTCGGGTTTGTTACACCATTTATAACTCAAGAACGCCTAGACCGATTTTTATGATCTTTGATTTATTGGATTTGTATCCGCCCCAAAAAGCAGAATAAAGCAACTGATACACATGCTTATTGGAGCATACCACTTAGTGGCAAGCTCCAATATCAACCGCCGGTTGATTTATGAGCATGCCACTAAGTGGCATGCCACTAATAAGCATGTGTAGCCAAAGAATTTCATGAAGTTTGCCGGCAACTGTATCTGTAGCTTAACTATTTAAAAGGTATGAAAATAAATTATGAACAATATTCTTTTTCTCGTACAATTTGTATGGAACGGCTTTTTTGATGATATCACGAGAACTGATTGTCTGATTTTGAAGTTTTTTTTTTAAATTCAGGATAAATTATAGAAGTTTCACAGAGATTAAGCTATTTAT
>JADDOH010020790.1:0-14608 GCA_016648135.1 Agrypnia vestita | reverse complement strand
TAAATCGAAAGTTAAAAGAGAGGCTTTAAGAAAAGTTCTAAAAGAGATTTTACTTTAAGTTCATTTATTAAAAGTTTAATATATTATTTGAGATCTGCTTTTGCAAGCTCAAAGCTATGTTTAAAATTTATTTACGTGATTGAATTAAGTTTACGTTTAGTCTAATATATAATTTGGCCAGTAATCGTCTAGTGATAGTAATTTAGGACTCCTCGATGTGACGCGGTTACCCGGTACTTTTGGTAGCGTAGCAGAAGAAATGCCATTGTATTCATACGAGGCGAAACTAACCTAACATTATTAACGCGCAACATGAGCCGGACTCAAAACGACGATCGATTGAACAGACTAACAAAATCGCCTTTCATGGCGGCGCATCCATCACTTCCTCGCATCCGGTAGCGGCGTCGCGAACATAAATATATCTACGTAGATTTTTCGCCTAGAACGAAGCCGCCTGGTTACCGAGGTCTCTGTGGACGGATTCCACGGCTGAGCGCGGGGTCACGATTACGATGGAATATTCAGATAGATAAATACCACTTGCGAAATACAGCCTAGGGCGCTATGAGTATAACTTGGTATCCACATAATACACCCGACGGTACATAATAGGAACTTAGTGCTGATATTGCGCAACAACACGCAATATTTAATTTTATTGCGTATTTTTCTTTTTAATGCAATAGTATACTGGATCTGCCGGTCATCCAGATTAGATAAATCACGGTCGATTAACACACGGTTATACTTATTAAACACACACACAATACTCAAAAATGCAAATTAACGGCTGGGTTCTCCAGAATACATACATACATACAATGCTTACAACTGGCGCGATCGGTGGTCTTCGGCCTGATTTATCTGTTCATGGTATATAGTGGAAAGAGTAAACATATTTATATTCACAACAACTAGGCGCAACAGAGGCTCAGGGCAAGCTTTGTCTGACATTATCGCAGCCCGAGATTCTAAGGGAATGGAAGATACAGATTTGTAAGTGAAATTTAAGAAGTGTCTAACCACTTCTGTTCAAACGTGGATTCTAGATGCCCCCCCCCCCCCCGTAGGGGGGAGGGGGATGCGGCCCCAGAGCATCGCCGCATCCGGTGGTTAACTCCTGTTTAGACATAACCTCCCACACTAAGCTGCAGACCAAGATCAAGCCGAGACTCTATTCTCCTGCTGGAATCCCTCGAAGTCCTCGCTTCCCGGCGACAAACATATCAGGAAGAAATCCCGCGTCTGATATTAAGGTTTGTATATTATCCCGCGGGGCAGTCAAATTGACTGGTGTATTATGATGAGGCCCCCACGTTGCGGCTACATGAGCCGGATTATTATGATGTTTACTGCTGATTAAAGGGCTGAATGAACTAACTGGGTGACTGGAAAAGACTCTCCCTTGAGCGCGTCAGTCAGAGCCATGTTAGCATCGCCAAATATAGTTGATGTGATTGATCCCACGGTGTAGTCTTATTGACTAGAGATATTAAATGATGGTAAAACAGCATGATTATTACAGTTGATTGTGTAGTTCCTGATATGTTTCTCGCTGGCCGGGAAGGGAGAACCCCGAAGGTCTCTGTATACAGCAAGTTAGAAAAGGTGGTGAATGATGAGAATGATGGTGTTAGTAATGCCATCGCGCTCCTGAATGCGGTCCCGATCATAAAAATTGATTGTTAAACTGCTAACAGATCTCGTTCATTAAAGCGGTCCCGAGCACAGTATTGATTGTCGCACTGCTACCTGCATCTTATAATTTCTCGTTCATGAGGCACGTCCTATCTCGTCCTTGAGTACGGAGTTAATACATTCATAAACATTCATAAACAGAGCACGAGCTCGTCGCACCAAGGGGCCCGAAAAGACGTGAGAGGTTCTTCCCCTTAGATGTTAGAGGGGTAACCGCATCAAGACCTTCAGACCATCCTGTAATTCTTGGCTTTAAAACCCAGTCACAACCGGGTAGATACAGTTAAGATGGCCCTACCTAGTCCCTGACCTAAGGTGTCTCTCCAATCTAATCAGACTCCATAGCCGAGAACGCGCGCTCCGACATTCGACCCTGTCTTGCCACGCGAGTAGATCCAACTTCATCTTTTTCCACAATCGAAATTCTGCCTCCCAAGATCACGGGGCGTGAAAGACGTACGACTCCTCGCCTCCCGACCATGAAGAGACGAACTTCCCCATTCGGTTCTCGTTCATTATCCCATTTATAATCCCCGCGTGCCTAACCTTAAGAGTCTAGCGCCGGTAATAAGATCTCATTATGCTACGAAGGAAGTTAATATTGCACAACCGGGCGAAATACCTATTTTCCGCGATCATATTCAATTTGTAAAACGCAATAATATGTATTTATATATGTTAGTAAGACGTTTGAAATGCAGAATGCACGTACAATGACCTCGCTTCTATCCTAAAGATAATTAAGATATAATCCCGACGTTACGTCCCGACCTCAGTACTAATTTGTTCCCGCGTCCGTTACCGTCGGCTCTGAACCCACGTAATGAAATGAATAGTGACCATGTGACAATGACAAATTATTTAGCACGAACATTCCATTTGATACACATAAGAAAATAGAGAATAAATAATATTAATGGTTCTTATCTTATTTCTGTAGTTGGTCTGCTTCTGAGATGGCATCCTGATCCGAAGTAATATAACGGGTCCTCTCCAAAATTGAGCAATTACCAGCGCCTGTGTAGCCCTTCATTTCCCTTGTATATATATTTTAATATCAGCGCCTGTAAAACTGTATTAGATCCTAGAAACAAGAAAACTATTCCCTCTACGCCGAGCACATACAGGACATAAACCCCCTTCAAACTAGTTCATCTACGCCGTACAGTGATATCACATGCAGACATAAACAATATAATTACAAATATGCTTGCGTCCCGCCGACTGGACGCCTGTGTTTTCCAATAACAACTTTCCAGTCATGTATTTAACATAACGTCCTCCTTGTGTGTATGTGTGCTTCAATATCTGCCATCCAGTTAATGGTTCCCAAAAATAGTGTTTTTCTTGTATATATATTTCAATATCAGCACCTGTAAACCTGTATGGGATCCTAGAAACAAGAAGACTATTCCCTCTACGCCAAGCACATACAGAACATAAGCCCTTTCAAACTAGTTCATCTACGCCGTATAGTGATATCACAAGCAGACATAAACAATATAATTACAAATATGCTTGCGTTCTCCCCCACCTTGGTGGAAATATTCGCATTCGTATTCACCGAATAGTAGGCCTGATATTCGTATTCATGAAGGTAGTATTCGTTGCATCAAGGTTATTATATTTACAAGTATGTTCAAGTTCCCCCACCTTGGTGGAAATATTCGCATTCGTATTCACCGAATAGTAGGCCTGATATTCGTATTCATGAAAGTAGTATTCGTTGCATCACTCTCAATGATAAAATCATATAGATAAATAATTACGGTAACTCATAAAAATATGATATTACTTATATTAAACGAACAAAGCAAAACAATCTGTCATATAAGTAAATAACGTGATCACGGACGACCGAAGGTTAACTACCCCTGAACAAACCGCGAACTGCCCACAATAATGGAAAATGTTGTAGAAAACATTTCAAATATCTAATATTGAATGAATAAAACAATGCCATATGAATAACTATCGCGATTACGGAAGGCCGAAGGTTAACCACCCTTGAACACACCGCGAACTGCCCACAGGCCTGATATTCGTTTTCGTGGGAGTAGTATTCGTTGCATCACTCTCAATAATAAAATCATATAGATAGATAACAAAGCATTCTTTTGCATAAGGATACATCCGCCCTGAAGAATCTCTCGTACATTCCGAACCTCGCGACATTGAATATACATAATTATTCTGAATTTTAAATCCCACAAACAAACACGAAACACCCTTCGTCAGTAAAATATTCCATTTTAAAGCCTTTATATCTTTGGTAATATATGAATATCAAATTTAGATCTTGTTTTCAAAGCAGCTGAACTGGGTTGCAACATAGTAAAACACTGGCTGGAAAATAATTTGCTAACAGTCAATCTCAAAAAAACTAAGTATTTGACATTCAGCATAGATAAAAGAGGGCAGCCATCTAGCGATTTAAAATTGACTATGCATGATTGCCAACACCAAAACTGTGATTGCACCCCCTTGGAAAATGCAGATAGTGTGAAATACTTGGGAATCATAATAGACAGGCACCTAAACTGGAAACTTCACATTGAACTATTATCGGGAAAACTTTTAAAACTCATTTACCTTTTTAAATCCATACGTAATATTTTTAATAAACAGCAACTCAAAACTATCTATTATGCTCTTGCCCAGTCATTTTTGAACTATGCGATTCCAAGTTGGGGAGGTACTTACAAAACCACATTAAAACCAGCTATAACGGCACAAAAAACCTTGCTCCGAGTCATTAATAAGAAACCATTCACATACCAATCAGACAGACTATTCAGAGAATTTAATGTACTGGACGTTAGACAGCTGTTCGTTAAGTCTACCCTCATCTTCTACATTAAAAACACAAACCACCTAACAGCAACCAGTAACTCGCATTCACATAATACTAGACAAGCATTACGAAACCTTGACGAAATACCAAAAACTAAGACAACACATGGACAGAAAAATTACTCATACATAGGGCCTAAAATATTTAACATATTTAAAACAGACTTCCCGGAAATCAGAATATACTCAATTAATAAAATAAAAGCTTTATCAAACAACTGGCTTACCTCCAAAGGTAGAACAGCAACTGAAAATTTACTTACTGTAATTGCGTAATAATGTCTTTAAATAAAAATATATACCTATATAAATTAATTAATTAATTAAGGAAAATAAAAAAATAATCTTAAACAAAACATTAACCCTTTTTACATTAAACAATTATTCTACACATATTTACACTTGGACTTATGACTAACTCAACTTTCACTAACATTCCACTTGATACTCTATAGATACATAATAACTACCTTATGAAAATAAATACTACTGACGAACTCGAAAAAATATTATAATTGTGTGCTATAACGCCACTCTGGGACAGGCGTAGCCTAGTAGAGTGGCATAATCCACAAATTAAACAAAACAAAAAAATGTGTAAATTATCTTATGTTTTATCTTATGTTTTATTGTTAAATTAGTATTAAGTATCTTATTTGTATACAAGGATTTTTAAATAAATAAAAAAATAAATAAAAATTTTAATGATTTTTCATATGAACAGCGACAGAATTATATATTTCATAAGCGTTATGCAATAATTTGAATAACTATCGCAATTAAGGAATATATACAATTCGAAACACGTCTTTATAAGAACTTGATAGGAACAAATCGTGTTTAGAACGATTGCCCAATGACGCAATACAAACATGTAACGAGTTCAAATAAACCACACATTCACGTTTTAATAAAATAAATATAAAATCCAGATGCATTTTTAAAATATATTATTTGGAGGAAATCTCGTACGATTTGAATTTATATCACACTGACAATCGTGATATCAAAACCCCATAAATACTCCGATCCCAATTATTTCCAAACAATACAAATCATATAGAAATCAGTGTATTCAATCGCCAGTATAGATAACAAGCATTCTTTAGCATAAGAATACATCCGCCCTGAAGAACCTCTCGCACATTCCGAACCTCGCGACATTGAATATACATAATTATTCTGAATTTTAAATCCCACAAACAAACACGAAACACCCTTAGTCAGTAAAGTATTCCATTTTAAAGCCTTTATATCTTTGGTAATATATGAATATCAAATTTAAATGATTTTTCATATGAACAGCGACAGAATTACATATTTCATCAGCGTTATGCAATAATTCCCCCACTGGAATTATCACAGTAGCAACATTACGATTTCTTGTACATTAAATCCGAAGCGCGTATAGTAATAATTATCCCTAGGCCCAAAATACGTAACAAAACAATCCACAACATGTATCAATAATTGTTACGATCCAGAAAGTTCTAAATTGAATACACGAAAAAGGCAATAGAAATAAATAATATTGAAAATGCTTAGCTGTATCGTCGAGTGTTGCTGCCTCTGTGACTCACTGATGGTATTTCGGTCCTCTCTCCACAAGAGCCTCCGGCCAACGTTGATGCTGAAGAAAGAAGGAAGATCCTCGAATTTGTATGGCTTATATAGTCTAAATTTCTCGCCATTTTGGACTCCAACCGACGTGTAAAGGTAAAGTCTAACTCTCCGAAAGCCTCTGATTGGCCGAATTTGTTCCGCGGACAACCGTTCCTGATTGGCTCGCTTCATCAGAATCATATAACATAAAGCCTGCTTTACACGCCCGCGTGCAGAAATAATAAAGGCTAATAAGAAATAATAAAGGCCCGCACCTACTTATCCGGCAGATATTTAATTATAGAGTATTTATGA
Source organism: Agrypnia vestita (assembly GCA_016648135.1). Classification (NCBI taxonomy): domain Eukaryota; kingdom Metazoa; phylum Arthropoda; class Insecta; order Trichoptera; family Phryganeidae; genus Agrypnia; species Agrypnia vestita. Next base: position 8,137 of record JADDOH010020790.1, on the reverse strand, counting down.
ATTATGGGGCTTCTCCTTATCATGAGCTTTTAGCAGATAGATATTTTCGTATAATTTTTCAGCAATGTCTATTTGAATAGGCCAATATCGTTACAATCTGTTCGAGTGCAGCCACACAAGATTAAGAATAATTTTGAGTGCTGAATTTTTTTCTACTTAATAATTGAGTCTCTTTTTCTCTTGTTCATTCTTTTTGTATTATTTTTAACATGCCTATGTTTTTCTGCTAATAATTAAGTCTCTTTTTCTCTTGTTCATTCTTTTTGTATTATTTTTAACATGCCTATGTTTTTCTGCTTATAATTAAGTTTATTTTTCTTTTGTTTAAATTTGTTATTCTTTCTTGTTATACAATTCTTAAATTGCCTAAGTTTAATTCATAACATATTTATCATTAATAACATATTTCTCAATGTGGGGACCTGTAATTGGCCATCTATATTATATTAATGTTTTCTATGCTTCTTTGTTGCGCTGTTGGTCTTCCATGAATATTAAATAAATAAATAAACCCCTAATTTTGCGTACGAAACAAAGCTCTATGTTTCGTAAAACTGATGCACAAAATCATCATCATCATCATTCTTGGCACCACAACCCTTGGTGGGTCTTGGCCTCCTCAATAATTTTCCTCATCCTTCCTTTCCTTCATCTCGGTCTAGTGCCAGCTCTCTCCAGTTCCGAAGCTCTAAGGCAGAGATATCTTTGAGGACGTTGTCACTCCATCTTAATTTTGGCCTTCCTAAGCTCCTTCGCCCTATTGGCCTTGAGTTCAGCAGAGACTTTGGTGCTTGATGCTCGGACAAAATATATGTCATTAAATATAAGTAATACACATACACGTAGGTACCTTTATTTCTTAAACATAACTACGTTTCGTCTATAATAATAAAATTAGGTTTAAATTCATTTAGAATCAACGTTGATTGGTTACTGCAATTTAAAGGTTAATGATTGAGTGGTTGATTTGCTTAGATTTTTGTTTATTCCATGTCTCTGCAAGGACAATAAAAGTCAAAGAAAACAATAAGGAAAGAAACTTCACGCCTACGAATTTTGTGGTACAGGAGACGATATATTTATGCTATATAGCAGGCGCGTGCAGTGGGAACATTGAAGCATGCCTTTTTTGTAAACGTATATTTTGGAAAAAAAATAGAAATCAAATATTAATGCTAAAGATATTTATGATATATCAAAATATGAATGCTGTGATAACAATTGTGATAGACATATTACGAAATATATATTTTATTCTGATTTTTTTCCCAAATAATTGGTTACGTAAAAGTCATGCTGCGATGTTCCCACTGCACGCCCCTGCTATATAGCACATCATGTTTTAACAATAAGAGCTATATTTGATTGCTATAGTCGTATTACCACAAGCAGTTTTACATCGCGCCCCGTATCTGCTACCCTGAATTAGAATCGACGAGCAGTGGATGGAGCGAAATCTCCCATATCTGTCCTACTCTTACGTCGCCAGGTTGACATTTTTTTTCTCTAAAGGCCATCTCCGTGCCAACTCGTATAAAGGGCGACCCGGGAAGGAGAGGCCCAACAAAACTACATTCACTGTCCCACTCCCACCAAAGGCTCTTTATTAGGTAATTAAAACAAAATATAAAATCAAAAATAGAAAGGTTAATCAGAAAATATCGCATACAGAAAAAAGAAACAAAAAGAGTAGATATCAAATAAAATAGTGAAGTAACCACAAAAAGAAACATAAGAAATCCATATAAAAATAAGAATAAATTAAGGTAAAATAAAGAAAAACAGAAAATATTGGTCGAGCAATGAGGGCACACCCACCGCTTACCCAGGACCGTTTTATAAGCAAATACTCCTATATCATTCCTTCTCATTCGCCGTCTGGTTTGCACTTTTTTTATGCTAAAGGCAACCGTGCGACCCGTTAATGTAAAAAAAAAACAAGTGGGCCGAACGGCTGCCATCCAAAATTTGCTCGCATTGTCTCAGTTATTCACTTTTTTATTAAACGCAGATTACAAAAATATTATAAAACATAAATAGAGAAAGAAAAAATAAAATACAATATACAATATTCACGGGTGAGGAGCTAAACACACCGAGGCAACTGAGGGGCAAGGATTTTTTACTCTAAACCAGTGTTTTTCAATCTTTTTCAGTACGCGACCCCTTTACAAGTGAAAAAATTCTGGCGATCCCCGGGTCCAAAATTATGCCCGTGATTTAAAAAACGTTAAAAAAATTAAGTTACTTTCCAGAACTGGATTCTGAAGCTGCCAATGGGTAAAGACGGGTAAATAAATCCTCTTTTGGATATGTCAGTACAACTAGCCGGTTTGTTATCCATGAAGATGAGAGAAAATCTTAAAGATTTCGCTGCTTAAAATAAAATTCAATTTGCAAACTACTGACATTTTCTGGATAAAGTGAAGCGAAGGAAAGCATATCTAGAGCTGGCAAGAGAAGCTTTACAATTCTTGGTGCCATTCAATTAGAACATTATTTGATTGTGAACGACTCAAAAATACAACCAAGGTTTGAAAACTTATTAAAAAATAAACAGTCAGAGCCTTCTCCTACGACCCTTGCTTTATACTCCCTTTATATTAACTCGTGGCGTCTGCTTGTCTTCTTGTCTTCTTGTCTGCTTATCTGACGAAAAAACTTTGGATCCATTTTAAACCACTTTCCCGTGATCCAATCGAGCTGAAACTTTGCAAGCAGACTCGTGGCGACGAGCAAAAAGATCTGTCAAATTTTCGTTCGTAAAAAAAATAATAAATTTTTGGATTTTTGAAATTTTTAATGGTTTTTCACACAACTTATTAAGTTGTATGAAAATATTTCAACGCGTCTGGTAGACGCGAAACCTGATTATAGTATAATTTTGTATTTTTGAAATTTTTTTATTACTTCCTTTCGTAGCGTCGCCCGACCGAAGCCCAACGCGTAGGTTAAGCGCCAAACCAGTTTCCACTAGTAAATGAGAAAGGGAGTATAACAAAAACTCAACAATAAAAAACAATAAAATAATTTTTTTTTTTAAAAATAAAATAAAAACATAAAACAAACAATATCTACACTACTGCAACCAAACTAATTTGTACATTATATCTTCCCTTCTACTCCCGTCCCACATTCCCCTCCACCCTATCCACTCGCTATTAATGTAAGTTCAAGTAAATTATTATATTCAGTGGAAAATTTGTAATTGGCATAATTTTAAAAACCATTATTTCATATTTTTAAGATTGTTGTTTTGCTGTTAATTTTCCCAAAAATAAAAGAAATAAATAAATAAAAACCTGGTTTTTATGGGTTACTTTTTTACTACTTACCTTGCTTGCGACCGCGACCCCCGAGTAACACTTGACGACCCCCCTGGGGGGTCGCGACCCACAGATTGAAAAATACTGCTCTAAACATGTTACGCTACATCTATCACGCAACGCTTCCTCTGTTCTCCTGTGCACCAGCTGGTTCACGCAAGCCTCCAGCACATGACGATAATCTGGAACTTTCCAGGGTTCCACCGGGACCACGTGCAGAGGGTGGAGACCATCCGCCTGGCCCCTGCAGACCAGGTGCAGCTGGCGGCCCAGGTGGCGGCCTACGAGCCCCCGTCCGTCTACATCAAGCACGTCTGCTTCACCAACTTTACGCAGTAAGCGCATTCTTTTATTGCTAAAATACTTGCCGGTTGACTATTTTTGTTTCATCTCGTGATGTATCGTCAAATGCTTTTGGTATAGTACTCATGAAGTCAAAGTCACTATATGTTCTTTGTCACTATATATACTTTGATATTCCAGTTGTCTTCAAGGCCTTTGTCACACGACATTTGAACTGCAATCAAATTTAAGTAAGACATTTAAGAGTAAATTAAATATTATTTTTTAAACTACTTTATTACTATATATTTGTCAACTAGTTTCGGTTGGACTCAACCTTCTTCAGGACAATTGAATATAGACTAGTATCTAGGTACAGAAATTTATAAAGGAGGAAAGAAAAAGAGAGAGGGACAGAGTGTCAACTAGGTGGGGGAGAGGGAAGGGGAGGGGTTAACTGAAGATAGACGGAACAGCTTTAAAATCGGACTATTAGATAAATTAATTCGTTTATTTATTATTTGACTATTATTATTGATGGCTTTATTAATTTCTAATGCTTCTAGATTGTTAAGTCGCAAACCTAGTCCGTTTTTGTGTAAAATTTTTGGCCCTGAATTATTATCAAATGTGTGATCAAAATTAATTACATGTTCGGCAAATTCAGAAAAACTTACATTTGTAACCGAAACTAGTTGACAAATATATAGTGATAAAGAGGTTTAAAACATAGTATTTAATTTATTCTTAAATGTCTTATAATGTCAAGCCACAAAGTGTTTTCTTGCTTTGAAAAATTAAATTTAAGTATTACAATTGAAAGATAATTAAACTTTCACAGCAAACAAACACATTGTGGTAAGACATAATATATTTTAAATAAAATTACATTCTATTTAACACCAATTTAACTCATATTATTTCTATGAAATAATATAGGTATACGTCTTTAGAGAAGGTTCGTAGGTCAATAGAATGAAAAAGCGATCTATTATTAGTGTTTATTTCTTCTCGGAGATATCTATGCCCCGAGAGCAAGTGAAAATGTACAAGTAAATGATATAAATTATGAACAAATGAATAGATGATTTAACGCGGCACAGGCCTGCCCAATGTTGCGGCGGAGGCCCGTCTGGTGTAGCATCGCCGTGTCCGTAGCTCGAACCCTTTGTTCTCATATGTTTACGTTGCAGGCAAGGGCTCGCGCGGTTTGTTTATATTAACATAATAAAAAAGGGTCTTCGCTTTTGGATGCAGGTAGGCACACGGTGTGAATCGGCTGGGTACCGCTACACGTTACGCACGCTTTTGAAATAAAAAGATCATTTAAAATAAATAAAAACAATTTACTAAATAAACAATTAGGTTTATCGCGAAGCTCAATTTTAGATATGTACCCCTTTATACCTATACCATCCCACCTCTCTCTCACCTATCTCCCACCGAAGTTTATTTTATGTCCCTTTTTTCCTCAATTCTGTTTTAATTAGTATATATTCAACCCTGATAAAGGCTTTTAGCTCTTTGTCGAAACTAGTTGGCATTTCTTCAATAAGTGGTGTTAAACAGTGTAATTTTATTTTAAATATGAAAGGTAATTGTTTTTTATTATGTTGCATCTGGAGGTATTTTACGACTATGATTACGCTGCATACAATAATGCAATGAACACGTTGATTTTACTTCGAAATCGACTAGTTACCTAAAAAGTAATGAAAAAGTAATAAATTGTTTCCAGTACCAAACGTGGATGATATTTTCAAGCAAGTTTCCGTATTAAATATACAAAGAAAAAACCTTACAGAAAACCAGGAATACTTCAAGCTTATGAGAAACGGAAACCAATTTACAATGCCTAAATTTAAAACAACTATATTTATAAACGTAATAAAATGCAGAACCACTATATTTATAAAGTCATTAACTACTACAATAATTTACCTATCGAGATACGCTGCATCAGTAACATTTCAGAACAAATCAAAAAATTTAAAATCTTTCTAAAATCAAACTAAAATTCATAAATCATTAAAACCTATAGCTTTTTTAAAAATACTTCATTATCACATTACCTTTGTTACCGTATTATTAAATGACTCGCATATGTACCTGTACAGGGTTATTTGGAAAACATTAATAACCTCGCAAGACTATACTCCTGCCTTGATTACGAGTCGAAAATGTTCAAGCTATTATGACCTGATATCAATAGTTATGGAGATAAGCGACTTCAAAGTTTGCATTTTTTTTTCAATATTTCTGACCTATTTTTTGTAAAACGTTGGACTATCATTACAGTAACTCATATCGATTAAAAAAATTCATTCGTTTCAATAAAAGTTAAATAAAATGAAATGGAATGTTTTCCAATTGGAATTCGAAGGTTTTTATTTTATTATTTGACTTGTATTAAAGGTAATGAATTTTTCATATTCGATATGAATTACTGTAATGATAGTCCAACGTTTTACAAAAAATAGGTCAGAAATATTGAGAAAAAAATGCAAACTTTATGTTGCATATCTACTATTGATATTAGGTCATAATAGCTTGAACATTTCCGACTCATAATCAAGACAGGAAAATTAGAAAACAAATAACGAAAATTTGACAGATCTTCTTGATCGTCGCCACGAGTCTGCTTGCAAAGTTTCAGCTCGATTGATCGAAATCGATCCAAAGTTTTTTCGTCAAGGAAACAAGCAAGCAGACGCCACGAGTTAAAAGAAAGGAAGTAAAAATCGTTTGACGTAGATACTGAACGTCTTAAACTTTTCCAAAATATATCACTCCATGTGATTGGTTTTATCACCACGATATTTTTTATTCCTTGTGATTTTTGTATATATACTACAGTATAGTTGTTCTAGTGTTTCATTAACTGTAAAGTTTCCGTTTTTCTCACCCCCATCAAAGAAATTTCACTTCTCACGCTACGCACCCATTTATTTGGTACAGCTTCGATTGGCTGCTGGCTTGATACTTGAGAGGAAGGGTAGGTACCTAATAAAAAAGAAAGGGAGGCTGGTGCTCTCTTTCCACCACTATCAGACGTTAAAAAAAATATATATTTCCTCCAATCAATTTATTTGTTAATTTTCATGAAGGTATAACCTCCCGGAGCCCATCTACGTGAACCTGGTGCGTGACCCCGTGGAGCGGGTAATCTCCTGGTATTACTACGTGCGGGCTCCCTGGTACTACGTGGAGAGGAAGCGGGCCTTCCCAGACCTGCCACTTCCGGACCCCGACTGGCTCAAGATGGTAAGTCTACCCATCACAACCTCTCAATGATTCCTTCCAAGTATTTCAAATGGATTTGTTTTGCAAATTGCGCTTCTAATAATTTGGGCCATTGAAAAAAGTTATGCCTTTAAGCCTGTGGAATTTCATATCACAATTCATAAACCACCAATCTAGGCCGCACACACACACACACACACGCGTGGCAAGAATGCCACATAAGCAAATCGGGGCACGAGCAGGGTACACGAGCTGTCCACAGGTCATTGCACCGTCAGCAGTTCCGATGATTTATCCACGCACACAGCAACACTTCAAGAAAATTCTATGTTCGCAAATCATATAAAAAGCAGCACCGCCCTATATGGGCATGTCAGTCTTCCCAGAACCCCCAGCATAGGCCGGAAGCTCTCGCCCTTCGAGTATCTTTCATTGTCTTTGTAATAAATGTATAACTTGTAACTGTTTTGTCGAGATAATAAAATCATCAAGCTCTCTATGACGGGTGGTGACCCGTAAAAGCAGTTTCTTCAAATCCGTCACGCACATCACCCTCAACCAAAAACTCCCAAATGCCGATTGGTTTATTTTTATTGCAAACATAAGGAACGTTTTTTAATTTTTTAAATGAATCGGCACGCTTAAGCCTTCATGGTACACAAAACAAAGCATCAAGAAAAGTTATTTTTTCTCTTTTTGCAGTTTCCTCATGATTGCAGCTTTCTGTTTTGAAGTATTGTGTGCCCTCAAATACCAGATTCAGATATGGTAGTTCGGCCAGTTCCTAGGTGTAGTATCCGGATGCGTTACTTGTAGTATTCTTATACATGTTGGAGTCTTCGTGGTGACCAAGGACTCGCAATAATAAGACTGTTGATGGTTACAACGTTTATTAGTACCTAAAGGTACAGATACACATGCTTATTACTGGCATGCTCATTAGCATGCTCAAAACTAGCATGCCCTAACAACTGTACACACTTGCTCATTATTAGCATGCTCAAAGCTAACAATTAAACACACATGCTTATTACTAGCATGCTCTTGTCATAGAATAGAGACGCTCTTGTTCAAAATGGAAACTGTAAACTGAAATAGAAAATTCAAGCGAACCAATAAATCAAAATATTTTTGATTTTAGTTTTTGTAATTTTTATTGTAAGATTTGAATCATTCATGTCTTTTAATAAAGTTTCATAAACACTATTTCTTGCTATATTATTTTTACATTTTTACATCGAGTAGGTATTCCACAGACATTCCTGATTCCTATAATAAGTCACGAA
>JADDOH010020786.1:0-13064 GCA_016648135.1 Agrypnia vestita | reverse complement strand
GTTAAATGCCTGTCAATAAACAGAATTGCCGCATTCGGAGCGATGATAATCCACAAGCTATTGTCCAAACACCATTACATCCAGAAGAGTCACCGTTTGGTGCACTTTATAAGTATAATTAATTAAATATTATTGACATAAAATTATCTGTCAGGTAAAACTAATTTTATGGATACTAAAAATATTTTTCTGTATTTTATTTCAATTTAAAGTTCTTCGCCTCTAAAAAAACAACCCTTTAAATATTTCGGTATAGTCCGTTTCCTACTTCAGGTAGACGTATACTGAAGTATGTGGGAGTGTATGTCCGGTGTGTAGATTGAAATGAAGGAGGTATCTAGGTGGTGGTAGAAAGGGAGCTTTGCGAGAAAGGGTGAAGTGTAGGATTATATTTGATTGTTGATGATATTATTGTGCATTAAAGTTTTTATGGATTTCAAAATTATTATGTTTTAATCCATATGTCTGTTTATGTAGGATATGTACATTTGTGTTGTTAACTGTATGGTTGTTTTCTAAAATATGATAAGAATCTGATGAATAGTGATTATTAGTGAAGTATCTTTAGTGTACTTTTTATCTAGTTTCTATTGATCCGCCTTTGACCAACATATGTATACATCATGTCTCAATTCTCACATTCTAGTAACTGGAAAGTAATTGTATAAAGTTTTTCTACAAATTATAATGTTTTTCAATTGAATGTTGTTTAGTAATATCATATGATATTTTATCTACATAGAGTACTTTATATCTGTCTAGATTAAATATCACTGCATAGATAAAAATGTTAAAACATTAAATTATATAAATGACGTAATCCGCACATCCCTGGATTGTATTTTTTCGATTTGAGATTGGTTTTTTCTATACATGTTTCTATATAATTCATTTAATTTTAGTATCTGATTAGTATTTAATTTTAAATGTCATCAATGGAAAAACATAAATGCAACGTCATTCATAGAAGTGCACTCAAAATTTCATATTTCATGTTCATATTCCAAAATTAATATTCCAAGTGCATGTTTAATTTCCAGAATGTTATTTTGTTTGTAATCCCAACATATTTTTGGTCATAGAATATGTATATAATTAAAAGTAGAATCACTAAAATGTAAACAGCATATACCTATCTCCTTATTTTCTGTTCGCAGGTACGTTAATATTTAAATAAAATGGGTGCCGGTATTTGCGTCAGCGCCTGGAGCATGTGCAATTTTCATAACTACATTTTCAACAATGATATCGTCACTAACAACTAACAAGAATTGCCATTGGTTAAATAATCACTCGGAAAACCTTCATCTTAGCTTTTAATTGGTTATTTGTGACATAAACTTATAATTGGACTTTGTGACTAAGTTAAAATATTGTTGCATGACGCGCGCATTTCATCGCATCGGAAAGATTCACTCTAAATGATTCTAAAGAAATATAAATTCAAAAAAAAACCTGTGAATTTTGACAGCTTGTGTTGAATGTAAGGAAATCAACCACGTTATTGTCGTCTCTTTCTATCAAACCTTCCATCAAGATCTACTTAAGAAGTAACATACATTACACTGTCGAAGTCTCTCAAAATCTCTGGAACACCCCATTACACTCTGGAGTAATCTGAAATCGACTGAAGCATTCTCTTTGGCACTGGAAATTTTGAGGAATTGCTAGAAATGTAAATAACTTTCACGAAGAATCGCAAAATCAACATATCTTGTTACAAAAGGCCAAGCGATAAAACCGTAGCGCAAACCAGTGTGGCCATTGCCTTGTAAGCCGATGATAAATAAAATAAGTATCTACCAAGGGCGAGAAGTTTTTCTTATGCAAATAGTAAACGGAATTTTCTAGAAAGTGATCGAGGCAATAAAAATAGCTTAAAATAGTGCTAATTGCGAAACAGTGTAATAATAAGTATATGGAAAATTCTTTAAACATTAAGTTACTAAAAATTTAAGAACACTGTTCAATGGCTTTTTGCGTAATTAACTTAATTATATACTCACAGAATACCTATAAAATTAAACGTAAAAAAATGAATGCGGCATTTTTTCACGTTTGAAAATATGTTTAATTAAATGAATCAATATAAGGATGAAAAAATTATCACAAAATTTTAATTAAAAATTGGTAAATAATTTTACTGTATTGGTAAATGATAAATACGTATATATTAAATAAATATTTTAAAAGCTCATTCCTAAGGGGTTGAATTTTTTTGAGATCAGTGATTTGATCTCGGTCAAAGTCTAGACCACAGTGGTTCCCAAAGTTGACAGGACCGCGACCCACCAAAAAAAAATTCGGGACCCACCTCCTGCCTCACATTTTCCCAATTCATATTGTAACCACATGAACTACTGTTCAATTGAGAAAAAAAGAAAAACGTCCAAATGTAATCGAAATTTTTGGTTACAAAAATATTAATATGTGATATTTTAATGGGAAGGATGCGTTTGTTGCCTACTTCTTGTCATACCAGCATTAGCGTCGACTTCAATTTTAGTCACTGTTATTCGCAGTGTATTCGATACGTCCAATTTATTTCTGTATTTAGTCTTAATAGAAACCATGGCAGAAAATTCCATAATTTCCCCTAATAAAGGGAAAAGGACTTTCATGGCTTCGTTACACAAGCAGAGATAAGTGTCAGCAACTGAGCCAGAATTTTTGCGATTAAAAGTATTTTTCAGCGACGTATCTTCTGACGAATCAATAAGTCTTCACTAGCTTTTATTGCCATTTCAGTCGGTAAGTATTTTGTCTTGAAATGAATTTTAAATACAGTTTATCCTGTTGAACTTTTCCATCTCTTCTTCGAAGTAGGCGTTAAAATTATTTTTCAACTCTGTTAAAAGAGTGAAAATTGCAGACACTACTTTTCTGTAATAAACACGACACGACCCGGACGAGACGTGTTGCGCGGTGTTGTGACTGCGACCCACCTAAAGTCATGTATTCACTAGGGGACAAATTGTCCCTCAACAGCACCCGCGGCATAGAGTCTACGTGACGTTGCAACGTCGTGCACTGTTCCGCGACGTCACGCACAACATAGCGCGGCATTTCTACGTGCCGTGGCAACGTTGCCATGCGCACGGTACCCGAGCGAGCTCACTGCAACATTACGCGGAGCGTCAGTACTACGTGGTATGTTTACAAGTGAATACGCGTGCGCTGTATCTGTCAAGATGACAGTGTGGGGAAACGAAATTGTTCTTGAACTCATCGAGCTGTATCCATCGAAGATCGCATAGAATGTAAGTCCTACTTTCTCTTTGCAGTAAATAATTTCGCATTCTCCTCTTTTTTCTCTTCTTACGTTTCGATAAACTCATTAACATAAACAGATACGCAGCTGTTATCATAACCTCATAGGACGACATTTCCGCGACGTGTGGAAAATTTATTGCAAAAAGGACCTTGTTTTTAATAATATTCAATTTACTACAGTAAAACCTCGTTAATTTGAAATTGCGACCCAAAAAAACATTTCGAAAAAACCCCGTTTTCGCCAAATGAGATACCGCAGCTGTCATCGTAACCTCATCGGGTGCCATTTCCGCGACAAGACTTGCGAGTCCCGGTGTGTACACGTCAAATGACCGCGTCATTGTCCCCGAAACATGAGCGTAGATGTCGATGCGACATGCCGCGCGGAATGTTTCGCGATTTGTCCCCTAGTGAATACATGGCTTAATATCCGCTCGCGACCCACCAGTGGATCGCGACGCATAGTTTGGGAAACACTGGTCTAGAGAGTCTCGACCACAAATTCTAGCTGGTGCGGTGGACTCCGACCATCGAACTCGCCCCCGGGAACCCCCACAAAAGAAAACCGCGCTTGTCATGGTATCTTCGTATTATTAAGTTTTACAGAGGTCCAGCGGTCTGCCAGACTCGCCGTCCGTTCAGACCCCCCGTACCACAGGGGTAATCATATTTAAGAGGAAGACCTTTGAGAGATTATTACATGTGAGGACGTACATGTAATGAAGGGTGCATAATTCGCTCATCTCTTGTCGCACTGTACGGTGTTGGTCGGAAAATGCATATTAGTATGTACTTTAAACTGTAGTTCAATGAAATAAGTGATTATTTTTTTTATTTCTTCTTCATGTGCCCTATAGGGTCCCCCCGACGTCTGCGTTCATCTAGGAGAAAGTTTCCCTGTCCAGGGCAGTGCGGAATTTTTTTATTAAAATTTCTTTATTGAAAATAAAAATATTACATACATACATTTTACATTGAATATTACATTTTTTAATACATGTTTAAATGTCCCCAGTAAAGTAATACTTGTGTTTGGGGACAGGAGTATGATACATAAGAGCATGATTGAAAAGGTATGTATAAGTTAATAAAGGAACAGTGTAGAGAAATACAAACGTCATAAGACACATTTTCTACATAATGCAATTCTTAGGTAAGTACGCCAATTTTTAAAGTAAACAAATGTATTCAAACATTTAACTGAAACAAACATATGAAATTAGTCTTTTTCTGACAACTTAAGTTAACATAATGAAATTTTTCAACAATTATTTTTTTACAATTTTTGGATGTTCTGAGAACACAATAACTGTATTTGTCTATAGAAGGATAATTATTATTCAAGGTATTTAGCATGAACTAGTAAAATTATTAATTAAGGCCGTACAACTCGCGTATGGTTCGGTGTTATATTTTTTCCATTCTCTTATATGAGGTGGAGGCATGGACACTTAACCAAAATCTAATCCAAGTCGAGGCTTCTGAGATGTGGCTCCTTAGACGCATATTGAAAGTTTTCTAGATGGATAGAGTGACGAATGATGAAGTCCTTTAGCGTATGGAAAAATATCGAGAAGTGCTGCGAACTATCAAGATATGAAAGCTGAAATATCTCGGACATATTATGAGGACCAAAATATAGTCTAAACCAACTCATCATCCAGGGGAAATAAGTGGTAAAAGACGCGTAGGAAGACGCCACACCTCATGGCTGCGTAACTTGAGGGACCGGTATAAGTGTAACTCGACTGAGTTGTTCCGTATGGCGGAAAATAAAATCGTAATCGCCAGAATGATCGCCGACCTCCGATAGGAGATGGCACCATAAGAAGAAGAAATAATTAATAATTATTACGATTTATGCAAGCTAACAACGGGGGGGAATGTAGTTACTTTTGCAGACGATACAATACTCCTGTTTCACGCTTCAACATGGGATCTTGTTTTCAAAGCAGCTGAACTGGGTTGCAACATAGTACAACACTGGCTGGAAAATAATTTGCTAACAGTCAATCTCAAAAAAACTAAGTATTTGACATTCAGCATAGATAAAAGAGGGCAGCCATCTAGAGATTTAAAATTGACTATGCATGATTGCCAACACCAAAACTGTGGTTGCACCCCCTTGGAAAATGCAGATAGTGTGAAATACTTGGGAATCATAATAGACAGGCACCTAAACTGGAAACTTCACAATGAACTATTATCGGGAAAACTTTTAAAACTCATTTATCTATTTAAATCCATACGTAATATTTTTAATAAACAGCAACTCAAAACTATCTATTATGCTCTTGTCCAGTCATTTTTGAACTATGCGATTCCAAGTTGGGGAGGTACTTATAAAACCACATTAAAACCAGCTATAATGGCACAAAAAACCTTGCTCCGAGTCATTAATAAGAAACCATTTACATACCAATCAGACAGACTATTCAGAGAATTTAATGTACTGGACGTTAGATAGCTGTTCGTTAAGTCTACCCTCATCTTCTACATCAAAAACACAAACCACCTAACAGCAACCAGTAACTCGCATTCACATAATACTAGACAAGCATTACGAAACCTTGACGAAATACCAACAGCTAAGACAACACATGGACATAAAAATTACTCATACGTAGGGCCTAAAATATTTAACATATTTAAAACAGACTTCCGGGAAATCAGATTATACTCAATTAATAAAACAAAAGCTTTAGCAAACAACTGGCTTATCTCCAAAGGTAGAACAGCAACTGAAAATTTACTTACTGTAATTTCATAATAATGTTTTCAAATAAAAATATATACCTATATAAATAAATAAATAAATTAAGGAAAATAAAAAATAATCTTAAACAAAACTGTAACCCTTTTTACATTAAACAATTATTCTACACATATTTACACTTGGACTTATGACTCACTCAACTTTCACTAACATTCCACTTGATGCTTTGTAGATACATAATAACTACCTTATGAAAATAATACTACTGACGAATTCGAAAAAATATTATAATTGTGTTCTATAACGCCACTCTGGGACACGCGTAGCCTAGTAGAGTGGCATATCCACAAATCAAACAAAACAAAAAAATGTGTAATTTATCTTATGTTTTATTGTTAAATTAGTATTAAGTACCTTTATTTGTAAACAAGGATTTTTTAAATAAATAAAAAAATAAATATTAATTATAATCTAAATTAATAATAAATAATTAATATGAGAGATTTGGCAGCCCTCGTAGCCCAGTGGGCATGACACTGGCTTCTCATACAGAGGGCTCCGGGTTCGATTCCCGGTGAGGTCACAATTAATCTATATGATATACTCAAGCCTGGGTGTTTTGCGATGTGTTGTCCTTCTATAATTGGGCGTCTCGGCCTGTTAAGCATAAAATAATAAAACAAGGGAAATAATGAAAGTATCACAGATACAAAGCTATTTATATGAAAAACATCTATGACAGTCTTTTTAAAAGATGGCCCAGTTCACCAATTCCTTCCAAGAACCACATATCCATCAAATTTTGAAACATCAAATTGTCTGGACATCAGAACGTCTGGCGGGTCCGCTAGTAATAAAATGAAAAAATCCTAGAAGCCGACTGCAACGCCACCTACCGGGTCCAGTTGTGAATATAAACCATCCAGGGACCTACTCGAACGCACATAAAAAAATTCATTAAAATCGGCCCAGCCGTTTAGAAGTACAGTAACATACACACGTACAGAAGAATTACGTATGTAAAGATGTAAAATACAACTTATTTTACATACTTGATACAACTACTGTGTTGAAACTCTTTATGGTGCGGAAATTTCACTAGAAATCAACACTCAACTAAAAACATTGAAACTGGGTGATAATAATTTGTCGTATATTAGTTTAAAATTAAAAATTACATATCTTTATCAATATTATAAAAACAGCACAACAATACAAGACGCTTTCAGCAAAACAACAATTGAACTTCTTTTTTTCTCTTTTTTCATATGAACATGCTTTCTGTTTTTCTTAATAATGTTCTAATTTTTAAACCTCATACAATAAAAAAATAATAAACAGGGTATAGCTAGACCGCATTCAAAAGAATATGCGAAATAAATATGTGTGTTGTTACGATACAAAAAATGAACACAAAAGAAGTTTTTCTAGTAAGTATGTAACCTTTTTTAAACTAAAAAATATATATTGTTTTAGAATATCATATTGAGGCTTGAAATACGGGCTTTCCGGGTAATTTTCCCCCGCTTTCTTCTTACCGGACAAAGCTAGGGAATGGTCTTTTGATTGTGGTCGACCTATACCTACCTAAATTCCATTGCTTCCAAACTACCTGAGGTTTAATCAAAGTGCAGATTTTCCTTATTTTATTACATTATATATTATTTTATATTTATAGATGAAGTGAAGCATTATATTTCAGCTGCTAGGCATGTTTATAAATATGATTTTAGCTGTAACAACTACGTTATCGGCATCCATAGTTGAAAATCGTCTTTCCCTTGAAACAGTGTATATACTCGTACATATATGTCGCCGCTGGTAAATGAGACTTTATAATTTATGTATTTTACTTTTTGTTATAATAAAATATGAAATATATTACAAAAATGATTTTAAATAGAGTGACATTAAATAATTTCTCAGCAGCGATCACTGTCATTACTTTTGTATTCAAAATAAATGGAATAAATTTTAATTTCAACGCCATGGCGAGCAAAATATCTGTCGTAAAATAATTGATGAAGAACGGAGAAATTCTTTGCGCCAGAGACACACGTTTCAAATTAATCATGTTTATTTCAATAACATTGAATGCCAAGTCTAGACAAGATTTATCTCGTACGTTATGCAAATCATCAGAGTTCATTGTCCAGATGGCTTCGCATGGTCCATTGAAGATGAAATTCAGAACGCGAGGGCGGTGGTATGCGAAAAATATTAAAGAGAGAAATCTTTGAATTTCTTATGTGCGTCTATGGTAGAATATTTGCGCGACGAAATATGCCTGTACCATATTTCGTCACGCAAAGGCATATTAATATCTAGTTAAAATAAGTAATGTTACGGCTAATTCATTCAGAAGAATCTGGAAATGCTCAGAAGTTCCGAAATGGGTCGGGTACTTTCTAGAAACGCAGGCATCCGGCGGCCGCAAGTATATAAGACCAAGCGAGATTTTGATCTGTGAGCGACATAAGTGAACGATTTTTCAAGTGAGTGATTATCCAGCGATTTCTGGTGTACACTTAATTGTGAAATATCTCATGATCTCTTATAATATAACAAAATATCTTAGAAGGTGTAGATGTTATATATCTTTACATATATAATTCTTATGCAGGTGTGAATCTCACTGAACTCCTCCTAAACGGCTGGGCTGATTTTAATGAAATTTTTTGTTTATGTTTGAGTGGGTCCCTGGATGGTTTTGATTCACAACTGGACCCGATAGGTGGTGCTGCAGTCGGGTTCTAGGATTTATGCCACCCAGATGAAAAGCCAACGTTCAGGCAGTACAACGTCTGTCGTGTTCGCTAATATATTACAATATCTCAAATATTATAATTCCCCAAAGTTCAAGATCATTCTTATTTAAAGGTGTGTAAATCTATTCTTAGTATTTCAAGTTGTCATGAATATAGTTGACGTTTAGTTTGTAGTTTTTAAGCCCATTAGATACCATCTATATTCTTGGGAATTTTATTTATTTATTATATTTTATTACTTACAGCAGCAGAGTATTTTTTATGCATACTTCGACAGGTCAACAGTGCATAAACCTTACCCAAAACCATAAATACCATTTAATATTTATTCTAAAATGTTAGACATACGAAAGACACACAATCACCAATATTAGTTGTTACAGTAGCCGGCAAACATCTTGAAATTCTGCGGCATAGTGGGGGGACGTTTGCGCATCTACCTTTCTACCAACGAGACCCAAATTTTGTCTTCTGCGCATTCCCCCACTTAGCCAAAGAATTTCATGAAGTTTGCCGGCAACTGTAGATTCTGTTTTACCCATCTGACAAAACAAACATCAAACAGTGACATACGATATACGAGAATTGTTTCAAAAGAAGAGTCAAAAATCTCTTAGAAATCTCCTACGTGGATGCAGGGTACATGTTGAAATGCTTATCAACGTAAGACATTTAAGAATAAATTAAATACTATGTTTTATTTAAACCACTTTATTGATATATATATTTGTCAACTAGTTTCGGTTGGACTCAACCTTCTTCAGGACAATTATAATATAGACGATATTATAATTGTCCTATATTATAATCGGTCTATATTATAATTGTCTTGAAGAAGGTTGAGTCCAACCGAAACTAGTTGACTAATATATAGCAATAAAGTGGTTTAAAACATAGTATTTAATTTATTCTTAAATGTCTTATAATGTCAAGCCACAAAGTGTTTTCTTGCTTTGAAAAGTGCTTTATCAATGTACAGCCAGAAAAACAAGGTAGCAAATGATTTGAGTTATAGGTAGTTGATAGTTTTATTTTAATAAAATATGAACTGCGTATATTCTCCGTCATTACCGTATTTTTCTAGGCCACGTGGCATACTTCCAGCTTCGGACGCAGGCGAACCAACCGCATCTCTGCTCGTGGATCTCGGACACCAGAGGTATAAATCATATTTTTATTCAGAGTACTTTTGCAGCACATTCTCTTTGTTCGCCACTAGGACAAATTTGATTCAGCGACTTTTCATTTTATTTTATGCTCGTAGAAAAACAGATTTTATAGGATGGAGACAAAACAAATATTAAATCAATTAAATATCTGCTACAGAGGAATAAAAAGATAACGTTTGAGTGTGAGTGTTTATTTTTCAGTAACGGGGGTAAGTTGTCGTATATAAGTAAAAAAAAACAAAGAAACTCTGAGAACGCGCGGTGAAGGTCCGCCCGATCCAATGGCAGAGACTCGACTGTCTTTTTAAGTGTGTGAGAACATAATAAAGACCGCAAACTAAGTGATTACTATTAATCTACTTATTCGGCCTGACTCATTAATATAATATTTTAATAAGAAAAATACTGCTGACCCACATACATGAATACATGTCGCAAAAGTTTTGTCGACACGGAATTGGGTCTAGTATGCGCAATTAACAAAAATATTATGCTGTATGTAAACAAAGAAAAGCTACACGCATATCGCAAGTCGAGGATCTTCCAGACATCCCGAAATAGTTGTGACAAGGCTTCTTCCAATTCTCACGTGCTTTACGGTGGATAACTATCAAAATTTAAGAGACACATTCTGTCCCGGATCCTTCACTAACAAAGTAGTCGCGGTGCGCTGCACATTTGTTACTCATCTGCTATTATCCTACCTCGACACTATCAGCTTAAGACCAGAAACTGTACTCGCTCTAATAATCTCTAATTCATCCCATTTCTCGTGAGCCGCTTTTTCTTGCCTACTGGTTCTTTGTATGCTGACAATCTCTTCATATATGATATGTTCTGAAAGCTTGTGAATATCTAATGCATATCACGTGTCCGATCCTCCTTAGTCTCGGCTCCACGATGATGCCCTCGAAAGTCCGACACTGGATAATGTAATCGCTACAGTGGATCTGCTGAAGGCTAATGAAGGTAACGTCGGTGGAAAATTCCAAAACAGAATAGGGATGTGTTCCTTTATATCTTTTCCATGCAGAAGTACAACAGGCTGAGGGCAGGAACGTACAGTACATGCGGTAGCACCGCTTGATGTCAGGAGTTCCATTGTCGCTGACCAGCTGTAGAAAGCATCCTATTCATACTCGCTGGACTTCTTGGAGTACGATTGAAGAATAGCTTAGTTAGAGTGGTTATTCCTATATATAATTCGTATAACACTAGAAATGTCACGTTAGTTGATTCAGACAATTTAGTGTCAACATACGACCAATAATAATTATTATTTATTTTTTTACACCTATTACAATAAAATAAAAAACTTATACATATCAAAATAACAGTGTACATTATATATGTAAATATATATCAGCATGCATGATCATTTACAAATGTATACATATACATACGTACATGCATATGAAATTTATAAAACAGTATATATTATAGTAATTGTTGTTTTTTTGTTTGCTAGGGGATTTGATTATAATTATGCGTATGTAAAATTTACCTTAAATAGACGCAAGGGGGACATTCTTCTGCTCTGATCCAATCCCTTCTCATAAAAACGGGGTTTTGTTCATCTCTTTACTGTGACAGAATGTTTAAAAAAGAACATATTTTGGCTAAATACATATATCCCACTTTCTTACTTGCTTACTTTCCATCACGCCGTTTCCCCGTGGGGGTAGGCAGAGAGGATAGAGCGCCATACTCTTCTGTCCTGACATACAACTTTCGCTTCGTCTACATTCATACATCTTCGCATGCAAGCTCGACGGTTGTTCAGGCTTCTAACAGGACCATCTTCCAGTATCTGGTTAATCTGGTCATGCCACGTCTTCTGTGGTCGCCCTCTCTTTCTGGCGCCGTCGACGCTTGCATCATATATCCCAAATTAAGTAAAAACAATTATAAAGTGTATATTATGTATATGAACAAAAACATGTATATGTAGTAACAAAGTTTAATCAGGTAAATTAAAGGTAAAATGTTCGTTAAGGAGATATCGGTAACGACTTAAGTTAACGCTGAAAATATCTGCAATTTGTGCATACTCGTTTCCTAGGGTGGAAAGTCTGTTGATCGTGGAGTATTTTTGGTGAGAAGTGTTGTTTTTGTCGCAGTGAAAGAATGCTTGTAAACGTGTATTTCTGGCCGGTATATTAGGTACCATTAGTTCGTTTTATTTTAATCTTTTTTAGGGACTGGTTAATTAAAATTCAGATGGCAGATTCCTCCCTGCATAGCTGTGGGCCTAAGGGCACTCCGTGAAATGTTTTAACTCTTTATAAACCTGGAGCAAACGGAAAGGCACGTACAATAGCATTCACATATAAAATGAGGACCGCGTATAATGGATGACGATGGCGATATTACAAAGATTAACACTTAGATTGGAGTTGAGCCGAGAATTGGTAAATTTTGCAATGTATTACGTGATTTAAGCTAGCTAATGCAGATCATAAGCCCTGTGGCTACTCTATAGAGACTTACGTACATGTTTTCCATATAAATATATAGCTTCGTCTCATATTTTAACTTTTGTCTTTCAACTGTGAGGTATAAAAGCAAAGGCAGCAGTCATCGAGGATTACTAATTTATAATGTACTGAATTTGAGGTTTTATACAAAACATACCCTAAACTAAATTAATAGGAGATATGATTTTGGAAGGGATATAATAAATACACGAAACCTATAATTCACTACATTTTTAGTTGTAATAATCCTCGGTGACTGCATTCTAAACATTTATTTTATATTTTTTGATATTGCTGCCTTTGCTTTTATACCCAACAATTGCTCTATTATAAATATATATTTTTTAAATCTGATTGATGTTTATACTCAATACTGAGATCGTTATATATGTTACAAGGACAAAAAAAATCATTGGGAAGAAAGGGAGGAATGATATTTTGTCACATGGCTGCCCAAAATATTAGGACAAGACACATTTTTTTTTATTTTTTTTAGCGCCCTTACGGGCTTTTACAATATACAGAATATTTTTTTTTTAAATAACATAAGACAGTTAAAATAATAATACAGTTAAAAGTTACAATAATAGTAGTTAAAAGGTAATAATAATAATAATAATAATACAGAAAAACATAAGATAAAATAATTATAAAGTTTAAG
>JADDOH010020784.1:0-11936 GCA_016648135.1 Agrypnia vestita | reverse complement strand
CCGGTCACCGTACATTCTGCACATTATGTATTGTTTAATAAATTTACACCCAGGCAACTTCTGTTACGCGACAGGGACGCCCTCCCTCGCACGCCATTTTATACTGGTACGTCTATAAAGCGAATGAATTTTTAATTTTTTTTGTTCAACTTTTTGCAAAAAATAAGTCGGAAATATTGCAAAAAAAATCCAAACTTTGATATTGCATATTATCTCCATTACTATTGATAATTGGTCATGATGCGGAGCATTGGTTTTGGATGTTCCTGATAATTACCTAATACAGCGTCAGCATAGATTGTTTCACATTCCAATACACAGGACCAACCTGCCAATGGTTATGCCTGTTGGAAGAGCTACTGCTATGCAGAACAATATTACTCTGGACATAGATCTGTTCCATGTCTCTGAGAGGGTTTTCCGAAGATATTTTGTTGTTTGTATATTTTCTCACTTGTTAATAATATTTACGAATATATGTTTGTAATGTAAATGTTATATTGAAAGTTAATAAATTGAATTGAATTGAATGATTGCTTGAATATTTTCGACTCATTATCAAAGCAGGAATCCACATGTAATGTTTTTGCTACTAGCTATGGGACACCTTGTACAGACCCTTATATAGGGACGCCTTCAAATGTCTAGTCCTCCTTGTCCTCGAAGATGTTTGAAGCAGACAATTAATTGCAATAAAGAGTGCGGGATTTTATCCCTTCGATGGACTGTATCACTGGTTCTACGTTTTTGATTGAGACGCAACTCGAATTGAAAAAATGGAGGAATGAATAGAAACAAAAGAATGAATTTGGTCTACATTTTTAATTGGCAGTTGGACGCCTTTGTACACTTCTATAGTCGAGAGAGAGACTGCTTCGCGATTATGATGGAGCAACTTTCGATTTGGCATTTGTTTTCGGCTTTTCGGCATAAGACAAACGGAAAACAAACCGACGGCAACTCTGACCGCTATCAAAATTCTCTCGTAGACGTCTAACGATTCTTAAAGAGTTAAGGTTGTTATTACGGTCGTTAGACTTATTAGATACTAGTTGTTCATACCTGGCGTTGCACGGGTTAAGGCTTTACAATATATTTGTGAGGGTAAACAAAGTTTCGATTCGAAAGGTATAGATTTGCGTCGAAAATATGTCAGGGGGAGGGGAAGGCGTATGAGAATAGGAGAGAAATGTTGCCTATGTTACCCGCCGAGTCATAAAGAATAAGTTTCCAAATTTTGTGTCCGATCGGTGAAACAATACAGATTTGCATAGAAAATATGTCAGGGGAAGGGGAAGGGGTATGAGAATAGGGAGGAAATGTTGCCTATGTTACCCGCCGAGTCGTAAAGAATAAGTTTCCAAATTTTGAATCCGATCGGTCAAACGGTACAGATTTGCATCGAAAATATGTCAGGGGGAGGGGAAGGCGTATAAGAATAGGGAGAAAATGTTGCCTATGTTACCCGCCGGGTCCCAAAGCATAAGTATGAAAAATTTGAATCGAATCGGACAAACGGTATGGATTTGTATAGAGGACAGACATTGAGTTTTATAGGTACAGATACCCATAAGTAATCAATTATTTAAGTGGCAACAAAAAAAAAGAATTTAACTAGATTTATCTAATTTTATTTTTAATCGATTAATCTCCATCGTTATCTAGGACCTTTTGCCATCTTGTTGGTAGACTTTTAAGAAAAACATGCTTTTAGGTGTTTTTAAAGCGTCATTATCAAACCCTACCGGGCGCCCACTTCGATCGCTGTCAGACAAGTCAAAATCACCATCGGAAAATTTTCTAAACCAACGTTGGCACTTATTTACTTTCAATACGTCTCCATACGCATCACAATTTTTCTTTGTTGCAACCGTTGCATAGAAAACCTGATAGAAAATGAAACCCCATGCAATGACGTATATTTTCAGTTACAAGTTAGTTGATTGTCCGCCATTTTACAACGGAGTGTAAAAAAAAATTAAAATTAATTGTCACAAGTCACAAGACCACGGATTATAATATTATGTATAAAACACGTCTTTACACGTTCACTTTACTGAGCTTGACTGAAGCAAACATTCCACACCAAAAATAATAAATTACTTATGGGTACACCTATTATTTAACTGTAACTGGTTGCGGATATTTTATACGAACCGTACGTTTTTCCGAGAAACGATTCTCGACGTTTCGTTGAATTCTTATTCAACGTCATAACGTTCTGTCGACGTGCGCCTTCCTCGGTATGGCCAGAGGGGGTCGGAGCGTTGAAAAGGAGGGCGGATAAAGAGAGATGGATATATATATATTAGGGTTATCAATTAACGTTTATCAGTTAACAATTTAACTGTAAGTGGTTGCGGGTATTTTATACGAACCGCATGTTTTTCCGTGAAACGATTCTCGAAGTTTCGTTGAATTATTATTCAACGTCATCAGGAGGACGACCTTTATCCGCGGAGGTAGAGGGCGGACTGATTACTGCTTCCGAGGGCGTAAATTATACGCACTTTGTTGTGGAGTGTTCACTTCTTCTACGGTAGAGGTCGCCAGTGTGCAATATGTACTAGTTACGTCGGCGGACTTTACTGCGACGTCTCTCAAATTTTGAATCAATGTCGTAAGAACAGGGCGCCAAATACTTGATAGTTTGTGACTGTCATCCCTATTGAAATTAGGATGTTCAACCAGTTACAGTTAAATATGTCTAACGACCGTAATAACAACCTTAACTCTTTAATAATACGTTATTGACATACCTCGGATGCACAAACTTGGCAATGAACTACCTACATATGTCGACATTTTAAATCTATCTCTCTCAAATTTAAAAAATCATTATATGATCATTTCTTTTCAAAATATTAAATTTTTATATATATATATATATATGTCTTAAATTTTTTATATATACCTGGCTATTCAAATTTAATATTGCTATATTATCGGTGAGTAAAAATTTCTGAGATCACTACTTTACACTTTTTTGCATATATACTTTTTTTACATATATGTCTAACCTCATTATGTTTAAACTATGTATACATACTTTTTTACATTTATACCCTTTATTTTTCTTTTACATTTAATCGTTTGTTGTATTTTAATTATGTATAAACCTGTTGTAAAAGGCTATTAAGCCGTGTAATTAATAAAATAAATAAAAATAAATAAATAAAAAATAACAATATGGAAATATCATATAAATATACAGGATATCTCACAGCTTCTAGCAAACACTTTGGGAGAGTCTTCTTCCACGGAATCCACGTGTAATGTTGTTGCTACTAGCTACGAGACACACTGTGTAACATATAAAAAATATGTAATATTATTTTATGAATTTTATATTTTGTACAACCATAAATCGTGTATATCGGTTGAATATTCTCACAGGAAATATAAATGAAAAAATTCAAACAATTTAGAAAGCGGTTTCGGAAAACAGTGGAAGGAGACATTAAAATATTTTCGAGTAAATGATATATTTTACGTGTTTGCTGAAGCATCAGTGGGCGGCTCAGGCAGATATTGACAGCAGATATACATCAAAGGGTACCTTGAGAATAGTATCGCGGGGGAAATTGGGACCTAAGTTGAGAGTACGTTACATACTCCGATTTTTACAACGGCACGCTACCGGTAAAGTTTTTATTTGATTTTTTGAGTATATTACAGACATGGAATAATATAATATGATGTAATGATTATCTCAATAATAATAATGTCGTTGTGTGTCTGTCTATCTGTCCGTAACTTCATTTGTAAAAACTTTCTTTTCCTTTTTTTTATTATTTTTTTTTACTCAAACATATCTTCGAGAACAAAGAGATCCCAATTAGCCTAAAGAGAAAAGCCTTTGAATTATGCGTACTGCCAGTGATGACGTATGGAGTGGAGACTATGGCCCTTACAAATAAAAGTGTAGAAAAGCTCTAATGCACGCAACGATCCATGGAGGGATCCATGCTTGGAGTAAGCCTAAGAGATAGAATTAGAAATGACGAAATTAGGCGCAGAACTAGAGTAATGGATATCATGGATCATGTAGCGAAGCTAAAATGGCAATGGGTACGACATGTTGCAAGGCAGGATGTTACAAGATGGCATCCCAGAGTTCTGAAATGGAGACCTTGTGAGAATAAAAGAGGCATCGGAAGACCTCAAAAGAGATGGGCCGATGATATAGCCGCTGTGGGGGGAAAGAAATGGCTACAATTAGCAAACAACAAGGAAGGATGGAAAGGGAAGGAAGAGGCCTATATCCAGCAGTGGAGAGATTATTTTTTAATTTTTTGAAAATGTTATTGTTATTACTATTTAAATAAAAGCTGCAAGTATTCGACTATCGCCTATTCCTTACTGCTAGGCAGTGCGGGCGTCTGTCTGGACCACTGCGTGGCCGAATAATATGTGTTATAACCCTGGAATACGACATTTTTCAAGGGAAAAGTAGTTTCTCAAAGCGATACAGTATAAAGAAAAAACATGGGAGTTAGGTTGGCCAGCATCAAAAAAGATTCACATATAACTTAAACACACATACATGTATATTATATTCTGGTTTGTGGCTTTTGGGGTATTACGCCGTGTTTCTACGACCATTCTGGCCGACGTTTCGGATCCCATTGCAGGGTCCATCATCAGGGCTGATGTGTACCTACATGTGTGTTAACCATGTGGGCATAATACCCCAGAAGACACAAATTTTAATTTTATAAGTGACCAGTAGATAATATTTTACATGTGTATAATATTTCTCCACATTAAATATTATCTGCATGTATTTTAAAACAACCTGTACTTCTCGCTACTTTATACCATTTCGCCATTTGTTTTTTTAAGCTAGCAATGGAAAACAAACGTAATACTGTATTGTACTCTCTGACTTCTTAAGGCTGGACATTCACTGCAAATGCATATTTCGGCGTTTTTTTGGGTTTTTATTATTCATTTATATCAGAATGTATACTCTAGACTGCAATTTTTTTAGAGTAATAACTTAGATAAAACCTTTTTTATTATATAAAAATAATAAAATTGACATTATTTATAATAATTAATAAAATATAAGCGTTAGTCGACAGGTCGCGGCCAAAAAATCGTTTTCAGTGTCCCAGGCGACTCTCATTTTTAATGATTATTTATATGTACGCATAATATGTCTTTTTATACGTATAAAGTTTACTTCATTATCTAGAATTTTTACTTAGGCAATCAAGAAATATTCAATATTAATAAAGTTATAACGTTTTAAATTTGCAAGAAATTTTTACGTTTTTTGTTGATTTTAAACGCTTTTTATTTATATAAAGAGATGATTTTAAACAGTATAATCTATTTATTATTGCAAATAATGCCCAGTTTATTACTTTTATATAATAACAAAGGTTCTATCTAAGTTATTGCCCTAAAAAATTGCAGTCTAGAGTATACATTCTGATATAAATGAATAATAAAAAAACACATTTTCGTAAAAAAAAAAAAAACGAAATATGCATTTACAGTGAATGTCCAGCCTTAATGTAATATGCTGCAAAAATATCCACCCTATCTAAATGGTATACATTGAAAAATGCTATACGCGTTATGTCTCCTGGGATCTGAGGATAATAGAGCTATCTTCCACAGCCGGTTATTGGATTCAGGCAGTAAATAACTTAGTTTAAAACCACCTTCGCAATAACTGAGTTACCGCCGCCGTGGTTCGCGTCTCGGCTCGCCAATTAGTTTATTAACCGGCCGCGGGGAGCGCTTTATGCGATACTGACTGCACCAGGGCTTGTAAAATTACTGAGAAATTGTAAAATATTAAGTAACTAACTAACTTACCGTCACGCCGTTTCCACGTGGGGGTAGGCAGAGAGGATAGAGCGCCATACCCTTCTGTCCTGACGTACAACTTTCGCTTCGTCTACATTCACACATCTTTGCATGCAAACTGGATGGTTGTTCAGGCTTCTAACAGGACCATCTTCCCGTATCTGGTTAATCTGGTCACGCCACGTCTTCCGCGGACGCCCTCTCTTTCTGGCGCCGTCAACACTTGCGTCGTATATCTTTCTTACCATTCTTTCCTCATTCATTCGCTCAATATGCCCAAACCACCTGAGCGACCCTATGTTTATTCTATGTATTATGTTACGATCAGCTTTACATTCAATCCTAATATCTTCGTTCTTTACTCTATCATATATGGATTTGCCACACATACGTCTAAGGGACCTCATCTCCACTGCATTCAATCTACTTTCGTTCCTCTTCTGCCAGTTCCAGGCTTCACTTCCATACATTAGTGTGGGTACCAGAACTCCATTATGTACCGCTAGTTTTGCCTACCGGTTTACCGGTATCGGTTATATTTGAAGTTATTAAAAGGGATCAAGGTAAAGAACAAAATTCGTCCGTTTATAATTTATTTAAATTGTTAGTGTGAGGTTTAAATTGGCGATGTGAGGCCTGTAGTGTCGATGGGCTCTAAAGTGGCGGAGTGCGACCAATCGGAGACCTTACCTTACTAGAGTTATTAGAAAACATGTACAGTATAAAATACCTACGTGATTATAGAATATACCAGAATCCTACCTTGCGAAATGTTAAACACCATTAAAATGGATGAAAGACATGAACATATTATTATTTCTACTTGAGTTTCATTACCTATTAGTAATATATAAACAGGTAAAGTTTGTAGGTTTGGATGTAGGAGGTAATCTCCGAAATTACTCATTCGATTTCAAAAAGCCTTTTACCAATATTTAGAATGGACTTTCAGAGTGGACATGAGCTATATGTACATTATCCCGTTAAAAGACTATTTTGGCAAAGGTCACAATTTGTATTGTGAGAATTGGTATACTAGCCCAAAGTTATTCGAATTTTTACACGCAGAAAAAACAAATGCTTGTGGAACAGTAAAAATAAACCGTAAGGGAATGCCAAAATTCAAAAAATTAAAAAAAGGTGAATTTGAGTCGAAGAACCTCGGTCCTCTCTTAGCATTAAAATGGCGTGATAAGAGGGATGTTCACATGCTTACTACTTTGCATGATGAATCCTTTAAAGAGACCGGAAAAATTCATTATAAGACCAAACAACCTATTCAAAAACCATCCGCTATTATAGACTACAATAAATCAATGGGAGCTGTTGACAAAACGGACATGATGTTTAGTAGTTTATCCTGCATGAGAAAGATTACTAAATGGTACAAGAAAGTCGCATTCCATATAATAGATCTATTTTTATTAAATTCACATTCCGTATATACCCAAGTAACCGGAATAAAAAAACCCTTAGCTGATTTTCAACTGGCAGTCATCATTCAACTTGTTGAGAAATATAAACCCGAGATTTATCAAACATCACAATCTGCAACGTCATTATCAATCCACAGCAATCCGTTTCGGATATTACCTAAGTTTGTTACAAAGCATATGGCAGAATTAATTCCTCCAACTGACAAATTAAAAAATCCCCGAAGACGATGTCGAATATGCCGATTACAAAATAAAAGAATGCAGCTCACGAGATACTTATGTAAGGAATGCGACGTATCTTTGTGTTTACAACCGTGTTTTAAAATATATCACAGCTCCAAAAAAATATGACTCCAGATACTGAAATTTATTAGCGTGTAAGAACAATATTATCATTGAGACAGTTAAATGTGTGATGTGAGTGTCTTTCCCATAAACCATCCATTTGTTTACGTTCACAAGTGATTCTTCTGTCCACTTGTGCTTATCAACGCAGTGGTCTAAACACACATCGGGCGGGAATGGCGCGCGACGACAAACGTAGGCGAGGTATGTTTTTTGTATGGAGTTTTTGTTTATTCATTTATAAACATCCTTTGAGTTTTTATTATTGTGTTATTAGGTTTCAAATATAACAACATAATCTCTTATCTTTATCTTCGGTGATAAATTGCGCGTAAGTGGACTATTTCGATGATTTAATGAATATTTGAGTATTCAGAAAAACGTGCCGCGTGTGGGTACGGGAAACTCAGGGCTGGGAATAGCGTTCAAAAGGTTAAAAGTGTGGTCACAACGGCAGCCGGTTCTTCCCAAGTTATGATCATCAGTATAGTCAGTCCCTTTTCCAGAATATATAATAAAATCTAAAATATATCCAGTTTTTACATCACATAACACAAACATTTTGATTCCGAATCGATGTCGTTTTGAGGGAATAAATTGCTTAAAAATTAGCCTACCTTTAAATACAATTATACTTTCGTCTATACATAAATTTCCTAAGGTATCACTGAGTTTTTGAATGTTTTTCGGGTGTATTCCAAAAGTAAGCGAACTTTATAGAGAGGATATGTAGAAGGTGAATTCGAGTCACAGAAATGTAAATATTCCAATAATAACTGATATCGGTCTCTAGGCATGATCAGTCCGAATACTGGTGAACTCAGAAAAAGATTCGTACTCCAATACTCTTCAATAGTCACATGTACATTTCTGGTCATCAGCATTGTTATTGCAAAAAATAAATACATTTCCGGAACATTCGTGTCTTTCCATTTGACTTCGAGACTTTGGGCCAAACTCTTTTGTATTTTGAAGAAAACGGTAGTACTTATTGGTTTCTTTTACTATTACTTCCATTATCGAGAAACTCAAAAAGAATTCGAAAAAATCTCTCTCTGTAGAATCTTCATTTAATTGTGCAGAACAAACACCCGATTGAAAATCGTCAAATTCATGTACTATCGGAATGTGAGGTCCAGATACCCAGGAACGCAATATTTTTTCACTTGTAGATCCGTCGGCCTGATATTCAATGTCAGACATTTCCGACGGATCGTAGTCTTCTTCAGACATTTCAAAATCGGAATCCAACATAATTTCTATCTCATCATCATTTAAAAAGTGGGCCATATTGATTAAATTGTAGGATTAAAATTCAAAAATAATATTTAGATTATTATTAATTATTGTATTATTAATTATATTATTATTAAATTTTGATTAAAAATATATAACACGCACTTCTAAACAATTTGAAAGAAAAACCGTCATATAAGAATAAAATTTTAAAAAATTAATCGTCAAAATACAAAAACTATAGTCACAAACTAACACTTGTAACACACATTAACATGTAAGGCGCAACTCGAGGGATAAATAAAAAAAGTATCTGAATAAAATCACCAAAATTTCAAAAGTTTTTCGTAATTCGACAGCCGCGACGAACAAATATGGGATCGGCGCTTGTCCAACTGATTTTGTAGCTAGACGCATGCGTATTCGTCCCGTCGAACGATTTTCGTGTGCGCGCCATCCCGCGGCCAGTTTTTGAAACACTACAGATTTACAGGTTCGGCATATGTGATAGATAATCGATGTTTATTACGAAATATGATTTTATTTTTAAGAAATGTCTGTAGATGCCAGCACCATGAAAGTATTGGGATTCATCCAATATATGTTAAAATATTGTATGAGTTAGGCGCTCTACTTATTTATACTTAAAACGTATTCATAGCCGTATCAACTGTTGATACGGACGCGTTCAAAGGGTTAAAATAAAAGGGCTTTTCGTTGTGACCTATTTTACAACTAAAGTCGACGAAAAAATGGTTGAGGGTACAGTTTTTTACAAACACTGCCTTAACGGTAAGAGATATTTAAATATTTTCTGTAGAGAAGTTGTAGAGCTCAAAAAGTTCTATAAAAAAGTCCGGCATGACATATATGTCATGTCATAGATATCTATATGTTAAGGTTAATGCAGGACTTGATAAAATATGACTAAAAGTTACTAGTATTATAGTATTATAGTACTCGAGTTTCAAAAAAAAGTTCACGTTTTCTATCCATTTTTCATGTCTTGATCTTCGCAATATTAACGCCAAATCCATAATATAAAAGTGTATTGCTTTGACTCGCACTCTTATATGTCAAGATATCCTGATGACTCTTTATAATTTGTTTAACGATGTTATGACGATAATGCTATCCTTAGAATAGAGAGGGGAAACGATTTATCAACTGCATTATTATTTTTCTGTTGGTTTACTAGTAAAATAATTTGAAAGTGAAGTTTACAAGCTAATATTAATAATATTTTTAATATTTAAAGCATTACATTTGTGACATTTTAACAAAATGTTATTTATGCTAGTATATAACAACTAAAAATTACTTTTTTGTCTACCGGTTTCGAGACAACCACCACACTAGCATGTAAATATCACTACAAACCACAACCATGATATTATTAATACACCAACACTTTCAAAAAATACTCTTTACATGCGTGTTACTCTAACTAAAGGCCAACATGCACTTTAGGCCTTTAGGAAACAGACTATAATAACATGAACTAGAAGGAATGTGTATTTGATTACACATTTTTATCGATTGTTGCGCGGTATGATCGATAATCCTGAAATTATGCAGAGCATTGGTTTATATGTTCCTGATAATTACATTAGACATCGTCAGCATAGATTGTTTCACATTCCAATATACAGGACCAACCTGCCGATGGTTATGCCTGTTGCAAGAGCCACAGCTATGCTGAACAAAATCGCTTTGGATATTGATATATTCCATGTGTCTGAGGGGGTTTTCCGAAGCAGGATTCTCTTACACCTTTGACCAGATTATACAGGTCATTTTAATTGTTTAATAATAATATGATATTATTTATAATATATATATATATATTATATATATATATTTATATTATATATATATATATATGTATATATAATAATATAATATGTTATAATTGAAGGTTTCACGGGTGTTAGAAATGTTAGATAATTTCTTTGGGGGTAACCCGCGCTGTCAAAATATGGTCCTCAGAAGGATCATTCGTACCGACGTTTCGCCTGAATCACAACAGGCATCTTCAGGTTGCTTGTTAATAAATTTCCGTCACGAGGGGCAGTGCGAACACGTCCGTTCGTATCGGAAGCTTATTACCAAGTGAGGTCTGGTAAGTCAAAGTCTAAATTTGGGTACTGTGGTCATTATTGGCCTTAATGATTTTCGGGAATTTTGTATTAAATATTGGGTGTTCCCGGCCGTTGCTGGCCTTAATGGCGTTTGTTTGGCTCCTTATATATTGGCTCGTTATATTTAAATAACCACCGAACAATAGAAGCAACATCGAGTACAAAGCGCATCACAAGGAGCCAAACAACAACAACAAACTGAAAAATTAAATTAAATGCTGGAACCTGGATTCGAACCACGGACCTTTGTCTTACGCGGACAACGTGATACCAATTTCACTATCCCAGCCACTTAATAAGTCGTCAATGTTTGATAGTTAAATGTTTCTCTTTGAATTATTAATTCACTTATTTATATTATTCCATTTTTATTAGGAGAGTATTGATATTTGTGTGTTTTTCTTAATTTTATTTATATATTTCGTAATAAATATTACGGGACTCGCTTCCATAAATAAATGAAAAATATAAATAACATATATATATATATATACGAGAATATCAAACGAAGCTTTGACGTCTTCCCGCTAGTCGATTTCCGAATAATGGAAGTATTCTTTGCTAAACTCCAAATTAAGTATATATGGGACTCGCTTCCATAAATAAATGAAAAATATAATATAATATATATATATTGAATATATAGTAGACATATATATAATAGTGATAGATAGAGATAGATATATATCTATAGATATATAGATTCATCGATATAATATATATATATAGATATATATAGTATATACATAAATAACACTTTGTTTACGGGCTAAATTAGTTATGTCTCAATTTCGCCGAGCCCAAAAGGTTTACTGACAACATCGAGACATTGACCTCGCAGCCTTGCGTCACGCGACCTTTTGTGCGATCAGCCGAACAAGCGCCTTCCGAAAAGTATTGTGCAGGGGAGGAAAGAAGCCTCCATCCCCCTGGGAATATTGACGGGAAGTTGGAA
>JADDOH010020782.1:0-25502 GCA_016648135.1 Agrypnia vestita | reverse complement strand
AAAAAAATTATAAAAAAAAAAAAATGGTGTCGTATCCCTTGCTTGTGCAATCAAACAATACGACAGCCAGGAGGAAGCTGTGATGAATTTAACCTGCCAACCTATTACAAGAAATAAGAAATAAAATAATAATTATATCGAATATCTCCAAAAGAACTATTTAAGATTAATTTATTACTTGTGTTGTGAGAGTCACGACTGCGCCACTGACGACAGGACGTCGATTCAAAAAAATAATAATATTATTCGTATTGGAGAAAAGTTTCACTACACACATGTAGACGCGTAAATAGATGTTGGCTCGTGATAGGCCTGATTTGTCACATGATAGAAATTAACCAATGAGATCTTTGGTGGAGGGGGAAGCTTCTAGAAGGAATTTCCGATGAAAAAAAGTTTATAAGTAGGTGTTGGAGCGTTAACTCGAGAGTTTTTTGAAGGGATTTCAACCGTTAGGCCACGCTCGTTTTGTTTGTTTCGCGCGTTTTTTTTCGGTATCTGAGATATAATTTCCAAAGCAATTGGTTTCGGTATTTAACAATCAGTTACGAAAGCATCCAAATTCTTCGCTGTTATAGTGTCAAAATGTCAGTATTAAAATATAGGATTATTACAAATGCCTGCGTTTTGACGCATTTTCGAAAGACAAACAAAATTTTATCTGTTATGACGCCATCATACAAGCGTCAATATAGAGCGAAATAATTAACGTCTGGTTTATAGTCGAAATTTAGGGATGCGTTACTTTGTCTTGTGCTTCGATTGTTTTAAAATCATTTTTGAATTTAAATCGGGATCTCATTATTGGAATAAAAACAGTTAGGATTCTTTTAAATGTATTTATAACCATCGAGAGAATGAAGAAGAGATATGTGCCAAATGGGAAGCTGGAGGAACAAGATTCACACTTATGCAGAGTCTGGAGGAAGGGCCTTCTGAGCTACGGATTCAAGCCACTACAAGATTTCAGGATGAGTACCTTTTTAGTCTATATAATAGTATTGTTAAACTGTTTCTAATTGTTCTAAAATTTTTCTAAAGCAAATTTATCTACAGTTAATATCGAAGTAGGCAGTATATTCTTAGGAAAGATACATATTTAATTTCATTAAGCATAATTCAAATCATTTGAAAGAGGATTTAAAATGTAGTCGAATTTGGTTGTTTTGAGATTGCGTCGTTCGACCCCTGGGAGACGTTCAATCATGAGGACAAAAATCCATAATTACGTGCATATTCTCTATATATAAAGAACTGGTTCTAACTAGAGAATTTCAAAAAGTACAGATGGGTCATTCCTCAATGGGGCGAAATTACACCTGTACTTGATTGAAGGAAGTAACTTCTAGGTGAGAGCGCTGTAGTTGCGAAATAGTTAATTCCGACTTGTATGAATATGAGAAGAGACAGTGTTTGACTGAAAGCGGTAACCAATTCATTTTTAGATTCATTATAAATAATGCAGTTAGGATTGAAATAACAAGACTCGTCTTGCGATGGCATCGTTCAGTTTTGGTGGTAGCAAGCATGGAGTATAAAGACCATGATATACGTCCGACAATGGGTTTATAAGTAAGGCTTTATATACCTGAAAAGGAGACTGCCCGAAATAACTCATTAGGTATGACGTTTGGTCCGAAGTCTGTGTTGTTGACCCCCGGAATTAGTTCGGCGTGATTTCTGATGGATCAGTTATACTAGAACAACCAAGAGTTATCCAATATATTTTAGATTCATTATAAATAATACAGTTAGGATTGAAATAATATGACTATGGAGTGGAAAAAGACAAGAACCAATCTATTTTAATCCCATTATACGTAATTCAAATCATTTGAACGCAAGAGAGGGAGCGAATGAAGTGGGTTGATTGTTTTGGGTTTGCCCCGCTTTTTGCCAAGGAGACGTTCAATCATGAGGACAAAAATCCATAATTACGTGCATATTCCCTATATATAAAGAACTAGTTCTAACTAGGGAATTTCAAGAAGTACAGATGGGTCATTCCTCAATGGGGCGAAATTACACCTGTACTTGATTGAAGGAAGAAACTTCTGGGTGAGAGCGCTGTGATTTCGAAATATTTGATTCTGACTTATATGAACGGGAGGGAGAGAAAGTGAATCGGGTTATTAATTATGCGCAACCGATTCAGGATACACCCCTGAATATTGCGATTTCGTTCGGACGTTAAAAAATGCTTCAACGATATTTGAAATAAAGTATTCCCGTTATCTACACGAATTATTTTGCTCAGATAACTCGTTTAATTATTGTATAAATATAGTCACATGGTCATAGGAAGTTGGTGAGGTAGATTTATTCACTACGCTTTGGATATCTATGAATGTATTGACACATGGTTAATATATTCTGTTCACGTGGAATGTTCCATTGGTTAAACATACTTGTCTTCATTCTACGAGGAGGAATTCACATTTTCATTTACCAAGAAATTATCTTTATACTCCACAGAGGATAAATTGCAATAATCAGCTTTAAACTAATAACCAACATTCTTCTAGACGCAAGGACCCCTAAAAAGAATTAGATGCCACTATTAATATCTTCCAACTTAATCTTTAGACGCAAGTGATCCCTAAAGTTTTGGTATACCTTGGATTTACATTTTCCTCGGAATGCTGACGATTTGTCGAGGCAATGGAACATACTACGTGGCTATATCAAGATTTAGCTTCGGGTTGTTTATCAAGGTAAAGGAAACGCCAGAGAAAATGTATAGAAGGAAGTTTTTCATGGCATTTTAGGGGCGGGACGATGGGGCCCCTTTTACGCGGAAACCGAGGATATGTCATTACCCACGGACATCGATCCTCCTTTCCATAGATTCATTTTTAAAAACTTGTTAAATAAATTCCTAACGAGAAAAGTGAAGTTCTGTTAGCGACAGACACCACATACTCGGAAGTAGACCTATTTTCAAATTATTAGACTCTCGGTTTGCAGATAAATACAGTTTCTACCAAGATAACCAATCCAGAGGCGAATCACTGAAACAATCTGATTATGTGTTTTTCTCCAAACTATAAATTGTATATAGAAGCAGCCAACAAAAGTAAGCAAATTTAAAAACAAAATGATATGTAAATGTGCTTTTTCTTTCAGATATTTTACGTTTCTGTTATGGTTAGTTATTCCAGTAAATGTAAACTCTAAACAATAAATTTTATACGTATTGTAGTCAAGTCCGAGTTAAAATTATAAGTATATTAATATCTTTGTATGTGTAAATATAGAATTTCCAACACGTTTTCTGAAATATTAGGGTTGCCACGTGCGTCACAATAGAGGGGGAGTTATAGACTAAAGACGTCATCACGAGCCAATAACTTCGACGTTTCTATAGTAATTGAGTGAGAGTATAGTGATTTATTTATTTGTAAATTAGGAAAAAAACGACATCATGAGCCATTTAATAGATAATCTAGTATAGAGAGATATCCTGGTAAACTAGGATAAAAGCCATTAGGTAGTATTTGCATTTAGAATGAAACTTGCGATAACTTAATAGGATTTTGATATTAATTAAACATCGATAAGAAACATTACGACCGCATCGCGTTCTTACAAAATAATCCTTTCAGTTCATTCAAAACGGATAATTCTAACCTTTTATCTACGTAGAGATACTTATAGGTTATTATCTATTTTATAATGTGTATTTCGGAACAGTACGATCGAGATCAGTAAGAGTATTTTAGGTTGTGTATCTGAATTAGAACTTATATTAGATGGTTTATTAATTTCGGTTAAATTTAAAAAAATTTTAGTTGGTAGCTTCGGTTCGGTGAGCCAAGGCTCAACCACCTTATACACGGTTAGGTCAGGTTTTTCACAACCTAATATAAAGATACGCGATTAGCTGTGTTAAAAAATAAAATTTTATGTAAGTCAAAAAAGATAATTTCACAGTGAATAGAATATATACCACAGGTATGCAAGACTTTTTGGGTATTCACAGGGCTTACGATCTGACACGTGTACGACTAGTTTAAGTGACCACTTTACACAATGTAAATGATTAAGATCGATACCTATAAGTTACTATAATAATAGTTCAACTCTTTGCAAAAACTAAGTCATAAGTAATGAAAAAATTGCAAACTTTGATATTGGATAACTATTGATATTAGGTCATGGTTGCTTAAACATTGTCAACTCATTATCAAAGCAGGAAAAATACCACTTTTAAAGTTTTTGCTACTAGCTCTGAGACACCACTCTGGGACGGACCGACTCTCACAGTGAAAGACAACGTTGCCAGTGAAATAGTGCAAAAGTGAACAATTTATTTTTTGGGTGTTATACAGATAAATCTTTCACACGTGATTATTCTGATGCACGTCTCACCACTCGCTTACTACGTCACTATGATAAAAAATGTATAGCCAGGCTATTGAGACTAAACCCATTACCAAATGACGTTTTCATATTGAGATGGTATTATTATAATTGTTTTGCAAGGGCCCTGTTAGGGTTGTATGAATTATGTACCTAAATTTCGCGCAACCCAACTGACGTAAAAGTTTCTTATGGGGTTAGACGGGTTCTTGGGAGGTTATGGGGCAGAAATTGGGTGATTAATTTTTGAAATTACCTTCTTTTGGCGCATTGAGGGTAAAATTTATGTTATTATATCGAAAGCTGAAGCGAAAATTCATGTAGCAGAAAACAGCAAGTATGTAACATTCATATCTAATAATATATCGTTCGAATTCACGGCTAAAAAACTGACCCGTAAAAACCAAGTTTTTATTTTACTCCCTTTCATTGTAAATTAAGTTTACCATCATGTAATAATTGATTGACTGAAAATGAAACATGTCTAGACAAATATCTATGTCAAAAATCTCTAAAAATATCTCTCTATTATTTGATTTCTTCCCAAAAAACCGAAGTGTGCTGTCATCTGTTAACCAATTGTCATAAATTTTCTAAATTCGTAGTGAAGTACCTTTATACCTACCGGCGGAATAATTCAAATTTTAAATATTCCGTGACGTTATCGGGTCGCCGGCGCCGTTGGTAGTAATCAAACTTTTGTAATGATTCCAATTTGAAAAAACCATTAAAATTTCTAAAAATCCAAAATTATACTATAATTATTATTATTTTTTAACGAAAATTTGATAGATCTTTTTGATCGTCGCCACGAGTCAGCTTGCAAAGTTTCAGCTCGATTGGATCACGGGAAAAGGGTTAAAAATTAATCCAAAGTTTTTTCGTCAAGAAAACAAGCAAGCAGATGCCACGAGTAAAGGGAAGAAGAAGAGAAAAGGGTAGTAAAAAAATTAACCCATAAAAAACAAGTTTTTATTATACTCCCTTTCTTTGTAAAATATAACAACAATTAAAGATGAATTAAAACATGTAACATAACACTAAACTTACAGTAATTTAATATATGTATTTCTAAAATGTCAGATGTTTTGAGCTTTGATAAGACACTTCATGCTATGAAGATTAAATTCTAAAAACATTTGTCAGTCAATTTAGATTTTCGACATTCTTAGTGAAGTACCTATTATGTATACCGACGGAGTAATTCAAATTTAGAAAATATTCCGCGACGTTATCGGGCCGCCGTTGCAAAATCAAACTTTTCTAATGATTCCAATTTGAAAAAACTAATAAAATTTCTAAAAATCCGAAATTATACTATAATTATTAATTTTTTTTAACGAAAATTTGATAGATCTTCTTGATCGTCGCCACGAGTCTACTTGCCAAGTTTCAGCTCAATTGGATCACGGGAAAAGGGTCAAACATTTATCCAAAGTTTTTTTTGACGGCAAGCCGGCAAGCAAGCAAGCAGACGCCACGAGTTAATGTAAAGGGAGTAAAAACTAAATTACATGGCTGGAGAAAGACTGATGACGTGAAGACATGACAGAGCCACCACCGATTCTCCCCAGCCCGTCAAAAATATACTTTATTAAGAGCAGGGCTTATCTAAGAACCATTAATCTAAAAATGTTTTTTTTTGCCCCAATTATTTTAAATATTCGAGGTTACATTTCTGTAAGTATGATTTTTATTCTTTTCTTAAAACTCAATAAAATAACGAAAGTGGTCAGTGTGGATTTTTACAACTCAATACTTAGTGATATAAATCTCACGTGTGGGCTTTATAGGACTGATTTTATATTCTTCATATTAATATAAAACTTTATATTCTTCA
Organism: Agrypnia vestita; assembly: GCA_016648135.1. Lineage (NCBI taxonomy): Eukaryota > Metazoa > Arthropoda > Insecta > Trichoptera > Phryganeidae > Agrypnia > Agrypnia vestita. The sequence continues at coordinate 19,300 of JADDOH010020782.1, read as the reverse complement.
TTTAAGACAATATATTTTTCATTTATTAATTGTGGGAAAAGCAAAAGCAGCAATATCAAAAAAAAAAATAAAGCAGTCATCGAAAATTACTAATGTATAATGTACTGAATTCGAGATTTAAGATAAACATTGCCAAAAAATATATAGAAAGCATGATTTTGAAGGGATAGATACAATAAATCTAGAATTCAGTAAATTTTAAATTAGTAATCCTCGATGACAGCATTCAAATTATATTTTTATTTTTTCGGATATTGCTGCCTTCGCTTTTATACCCAACTGATTAAAAAAATTAGTTTGTATCTTTAGAAAGATATATTTGTGCATATATATATGAAACCTATATCCTTCCTTCCTATATATAAGACATATATGAATCCTAGCCTTCATATATATAAGATATATATGAATCCTAACGAATAAATTTTAAAATACATAAAACCTATAAAAAATGTAATACAAAATGCAAGAGAAGCTAGGCTGTGAACTTGGCTTGCAATGCCAGACACCCTTAAGAGTTGTGGGTAACGCATCCCTTATTTGTTGGCAGCCCTACCTGTGCGAGGGCTCCTACATCCTTCTGGAGTACGCTCGCACCGCCATGTTCATGTGGATGTTCATCGAGGGCATGTACCTCCACAACATGGTCACCGTGACGGTGTTCCAGGAGAGCCGCTACCACGGACTCTACTACGCCATGGGCTGGGGGTTCCCGGTCCTGCTGACCTCCGCCTGGGCAGTCACCACGGCATTCTACTTCAACGGACAGACAGCGTATGTAGAAACACAATCGTTTATATAATAAGCATTCATTGTTATTACAAATTGACTTCTATTTTTAAAAGTAACAGTAATTTAATTGAATGACAGCTGAAAATTTCTCCGATTTGGGTAAACGGAGTTTATTATTTAGTTTTATTTAGAGACTAGGTGTAACCCGTCAAAAATGAAGGTAATTTTACATGTTGGTTCCTAAAGAATAAGTATTTATTTATTTATAAAAGAAATAAAATAAAAAGAATAATAAAAATAAATAAAGAATAATAAAAAAAATATATATTTATACTCTAAAGAAGTTACGGACATTACACGAAGTTACGATGGACGGACGAACAGATTTACGGAGATATTGGGATATTCTAAATCAATTTGATGTTTTAGGTCAAATATATAATTTTTGTTTGAAATATCAATTGGTTAATTTTAGTTAGCAATCATTGAGTAAATAAATGATAAATTGTTGAAATTATATAGTATTTGATTGTTTATTTTCTAATAACGAAAAATAAATATTTTATTATTTTGTATATAAATTATTTCCGCTAATTATTTTCGGGAACTCGATACGTCCATCGTTTCTGTATTGATTTGGTTGCATTGTGTGTATGAATAATATTTGATAAAATATTACTTTTATTACTAAGACTATATTTTTCGAATTAATAAAAACATTATTAATTTTTGCAAGTTTTTAATCATTTTATTTCGACTTAAGTTACTCTGTACGGATAATCTAAAATTTTACAAAAAAATAAGTCAGAAATACTGAAAAAAATGCAAACTTTGATGTCGCTTATCTCCGTTAATGTCGACATGTCACCCAAAGTATAAAGAATATTTTCTATTCAAAATTGAATGCTTTATACTTCCCTGAAGTTTTTGCTACTAGCTACGAGACAGCCTTAGTGTGTTTATCTCATGAAATTTACGATTTGATTTTGATGATATTGATATTGGCATGGCATGATTGATGATGATATTGGCAGACTAATAATTATTATAAAGATAATCAAATAAATTCATTTACATTTGAATAATCTCAATTTATATTTCTATAGAAAATTAAAATATTTTTACAGTTGTTTAAAATAACATCGTAGCTATTCATAATATTTTATAAATTATAAAATATTAATTCAGTAAAGAATTTCGTGATTTATGAAAAAATAATCGATAGTAATTTTGTAATTTATTTTTCTTTATTTAAAAAGCATCTTACTGCAAGAAAAAACGCTGTGCATCTATTTTCACGATAAAACTATAAATATTGACTTACAGTACTACTATTTCTGATTGTTTTACAGATGCTGGTGGGGTTACAACTTGGTGAGCTATTACTGGATACTGGAGGGACCGAGACTTGGAGTAATTTTGGTAATTTGACTATTCATATAGCAGCGAAAATGTATAACCTAAATTTGATTATTACTAATTATTTATTTTAAAAAATATCAAGCAATGATAGCAAAAAATAACCCCTTTCAAAAAAATAATAAATAACATTAAAATAACACAATAATCAATCGCCGTTCGATATATGTCTCCCAACATATGTGATTATATTTAACATTAGAGAGAAAACCATAGTTTCTTGGATTAGTCTTCAAATGTCTCTGGAATATTATGAATAAAGTTTTGTTCAAAACTGACAAATAAAACACGAAAAAGAGTTGGACATTTAAGTGGATTCTTGATTCCAAACTTGAGCAGAAAATACTTATTCGTAGAATTCAAAGTTTTACCAACAAGATGCCAATCTCCATCCTATTACGGCACGGAATATCTCCTATATTGAATAAGTCCTTCAACAATTTTCATAATATAACTTTAAAATTCAACAACAATGTTATGTATCCGAACTAACTAGTATTACATCGGATTCATATTGTAGACCTCACTTTCAATCAATATTTTTAACTTCATTCGTGCACACAAGATTGATGTAATGACGAATGAACGAATATCTCGCTACATTAATTATTATTTTCCTTATCCAAAAAAAATCTTATTTATAGAGAAAATATTTGTAATATTTATAGCGTTAACTTTTTGATAGGACATAATGTTATTAATTTCAAAAAACTAACAAACTTGTATAAACCGCATTGATTGATTTTGTGCTATTTTGATATTAATAAGATAAAATATTTAGTTGTCATAAAGATCTCTAATCCGGAGATTTATATTATAGAAAAATTCAATTTTACCCTTGAAGATTTACAAATAAAGCCTTATTTTTTTTTGTAACGAGATCTGCTTAAAATATTGATGTATTTGACATATTTGAGATACGTAATGCGTTTTTTAAGTTTCGGGATTCATTTTAGTGTAAATAATTTTTCTACTTCTTTTATTGTACAATTTATTTTCTTTAAAACTGACTAAATTAGGAAAAGATTACAGACTGACGATTGTCACCGTTGATTAGAAAATATGATACACATTAGAGACTTTACGTATCTTTTTTTCAGCTAAACTTGTTGTTTCTCCTAAACATTATACGTGTTTTGGTGATGAAGCTGCGGCAGAGTCACACCAGCGAAATCGATCAAGTCAGGTAAGTGTTTGAAATCGCTTTCACCCAAACCACTTTAACTAACACCCAGAGCTTTAACGAACATAAAATGTTTTATACACTTAGCTTATGTCACATTTTTATAATTATATACCGAATATTGTTTATCTTTTATTTATCAATATTTAAACCTCTTCCCTAAGATGAACATGAGATGATTTTGTAAATCAATATACCGTAACGTTATTAACTCATATAACTAATATATATATATATTATATATATATATATATAATTTATTAAAAATATAAAAGAAAGTGAAATCTCGCAAATGTACGAGATTTGATTACCAATATATGAGATTTGATCAAAAATAATTAGCGGAATTCTTGAAATCTGACCCAAAACAACAGCCTCCGTATTCACCGGACATGGCCCCCTGTGACTTATTCCTATTATTTCTCATGGGATATAATTTTTTAGAGGATTAATATTTCTTTATTAAAAGAATTATCAGTAATGAATAAATAAAGATTTTTTAGGAAAATTTTAATTCAGAGTATTTTTTATCGAATGGTACCTGATGGTGCTGGAATAGATATTGAAATGCATGGAAAACTAAAAGAATAAAAAAGTGTGTAATCCTTTAATAAGATAAAACATATTTCCTATATATGAATTTAATAAAAAAAAAATTAAAAGATACAAAAAAAAGTTTTCTTATTGTTTACCAAAAAAATAAATCATCAAATCTCAATGATTATATTATGATCACATTCAAATCACTTTTAAAAATTCTCTCGAAACTAAAAGGTCTTTTGGCGATGCACCATTTTCAACTGCCCAAATGATGCGCTATATTTTTCTAACTAATTAAGAGATAATACAGGGCCGAATTCATGCCGGGCGTCTGAAATGCTAAATTAGTGAAATTCTTCCATATATGAAGAGTTAAACTTTGTAACTACAATTGTTTTATTGTTGGGCATTTGAAAAAACTTTTTTCCAAAAAATTAATTTTTTGATTGCTATTTAATGCGTTTTTTATTAAATTATTTGATATATACACACAATGTTTTGACCTTTAAAAAAATTATGTTAAACCATTGGATAATTGTATTAATCAATAGTATTGTTCTTTTTAGGGCTTTATACTGTACTACCAAGCTAGTGTAAATGTTATTGGAATAATCACTACTAATCGATGTGACTCCTTTATAATTCTAAAATATATTTAAGATACTTGGCACAGTTTGCGATAAATAAATGTATTTAATCATATTATTTATTGCTTTGTATGCGAATGAATGCGTTTGCACTTAAAGTTGGATTATATAATATTCATGTATTTTCACCATTCACATTTAGTCGTCAGCTAAGTTTCATCGATTTCTCCCAAAAGATAATGATAGTGAGCGCTATGTAAATATCTACTGGTATTGATTTATTATAATTTTATATATTAGTTACTATACCAACAAAGATGGTGTGTTTAGAAACGTGAAATGAGTAGTTAAGAATCAAAATCAGACTTACAGAAAATTAGTCATATAGGGCATTCAAATGGAACGTGTATAATTTTGAATAGAGATAGGACAAAAATTGCTGACAATATCCTTAAATTTTACATTACTGATATATACAAAGATAAATAACTGTAGGTGCGTAAATTAAATGCTCAGTAAATTGCACATTTTTCTAAAAAAATATCATTGCAATTTGACTAAAGATTGAAGGCGATGTTGTTTGCACCTTCATAAAATTGCTTTATTTTTTATGTAAGATTTGCAAGAAAGCACAGACCACAAAACACATTAAACAAAGTATTTTTTACATTTATACCCAACCTGGTGCCACAGCTAGTTCCAATACGTTTGACTTGTTTAAAAAAATACTACGAGCTTGTAAATTTTAAAACAAGTGTGGAAATATCAAATTTAATACTCTGAAAAAGTATAATATCTTAGTAAATAAGTCGCGCTTTATTACAACAAGACCTATTTACTTAAAAGACTCGGTTTGGAAGAAAATTTTCAAAAATATGTCTATTATAAAAAATATTTTTTTATTTATTAGGGAATTTAATTAATTATGCAAGGATAAATACTTAAACTGCTCTATAAATGTGACTTAACGTGAGGGGGGTATTCTTCCGCTGTGACTCATTCTCCTTTCTGAATTAAATAACGGTTTTAGTTCATCTTTGTAATTTGCTCTGTGCACGAAAATATTAAGTTATTTCATTAAGCACATCGCTTTGTTGTAAATGAGTTGAAATGGATTTTGATTCGGAGCTACTCTGGTGCATTCTCGCTATGATCCACAGGCGTTTTGTTGCGAATGTCGTTGTGTTTCGCTAATTGCTAATCCCCTAGCTCATGTCTGTCGGAATGTTCCACCATGTTGAAATGCCGGATGGCACCCTTGGAACGGCCGCTGATGATGCTCGTGTCCTCAGGAAAGCGGTGCGAGCTGCCGTGGTGCTGCTGCCTCTGCTGGGGATCACCAACTTGCTCAACATGACCGAGGCCCCGCTGGAAAGGGCTCCTTGGGAGTTCGCCGTCTGGTCCTACACTACGCACTTCCTCACCTCTTTCCAAGGATTCTTCATCGCACTCATCTACTGCTTCCTGAACGGAGAGGTGGGCATAATTAATTTAACTTATTGGGGAAGACTAAATGCAACAGGGGTATGTTGCAAAAATTGCTGCCATACGAAATTTCAATGAAATCAACCTATTTGCCAATAAATAACAATATCATGCACAACTTGGAATAAATTCAGTACCACATATTACTTTTAATAAACGGAGATGCTTAAAAAGTGTTTTCGATCAATCGAAATGTTTTTTTTTATGTAGGTAAATAATTTCTGTTATTTTTATATAGTATTACTCTATTTAACTGTAAATAGTTATACGGATATTTTATACGAATCGTATGTTTTTCCGGAAAAAGATTCTCGACGTTTCGTTGAATAAGTATTCGAGAATCGTTTCTCGGAAAAACATACGGTTCGTATAAAATATCCGCAACCAGTTACAGTTAAATATGTCTAACGACCGTAATAACAACCTTAACTCTCTAGTATTACACTAATTACATGTTTGCATATAATTGGATTGTGATGGATAATACTAAATTTATTTTGATGTTATAATTCATTTTGATGTGCAACAGGGTTACGGTGGTACGTTGCAACATATTGCAATGTGCTTCAATGCCAAACACATTGGTTTATTTAAACAAACAATGACGTATTTTACATTTGAATCGAAAGGAAATGGGAAAGATACTGAAAAAGCTAATAACTTGTACGAAAATACGACGGATGATGAAGAATAATGCCTCGTTTGTGGAGACAAATATGAAAAATCCGCAGATTGGATAAAATATCGCAGGCGCGAAATGTGGACACACTTTGTCTGTGCAATCAAAAATCCATGTTACTCTTGATACTTCCGATGATTCTGAGTTGTTGCAATTTGCCTCGAAGGTATTGCAATTAGCCTCTGTACTAAGGTAAATTGGAACAAATCACGTATTTACAAAAAAAAAACATTTAGTTGAAATTTTTAAGTACCTTTAGCTATTTCATATTATTATAAAAACACATATTAATGGATTGTAAGAATTTGTTTGATTTTGAAAATAAAAATAAAAAATCATAAGTGAAATAAAAGTGTTGCAGCTTACCCCATATTCCCCTACTATGTTGCGCTCCAAATAGTTGAGCGTTAGAGAATGCACTTTCCTGTGTCTACTGCTTTAATTTCATTATTCACTGGATTACTGTTTGTGGTATTAGGTGAGAATTATCGATCATACTGTTCTAATTATATCGAGTAGCTTGTTGGTGTAGTGGTCACGTCGCTCGCCTAGTGACCTAGTGGTCGGTGGTTCGAGCCCCACTCCAGGACACCAGCAAGTTAGTCCTATTTTCATAGTACAAGCGTTTAGCTTGTTTCGAAAACAGCAAGAATATTGATGCGACACGCATTCCGTGTTCGCATCTCTATTTTATTTTTTTTTAAATGTGTATGTAATCATTATCGTAATATACTATGCCTTAATCTCCAGTTTTATCAATTTTTATTTTTAATTTTCGTGTGAAGTAATTATATGATTTGCCTTATGTTTTAAATATGTATATTCATAATGCGTAAAATTTGCCGATTACTTAAATATTGCGATCGATTCAACTGTGTTTTTTGCGTATTTGTTTGTTAGCAACAATATTCCTCTACAGGTTTGCGAACCGATTGTTAAAATTGTAAGCCTCCAGGTAGGTATTTGCTGAAAATTTATCATAGAATCAAGTATTGAAATACAATCTATGTTTTATTGAGACGCGTGTACATTGAAACATCATAACTTTAAATATTTATTTGACGGAATATTATGACACACATAATATTAAAATCTGAATAATTTGGTATTAATTGTGATAGAAATATTACGAAATACATATTATTTTCGATTTTTTTTCAAAGTAAATGTTTATGTAAAATTCAGGCTTCAATTTACTCACTGCATGCCCCTGGTTTCACTATGCAGAAGAAAAAAAAATTCTACGCCATTTTTCATCGCGATTTCAACGCTAAATCATTCATTTAGTTAAATTATTCGAGACCTAGATTCTAAATATATCACAATATGTTATTTTTTGAAATCCCTCTCAAAGTCCTCAAATATACTAAATAATACTCTTAACATGATGGGAGACAAAAAAAATGTATTTGGTTCACGTCACCAAAAGTAATTTAGCAAATCCGTGTCGAAGACCGAGTGGGTAAATGAAAATACCCATACACTTACATACACGGTATTGCTAGCCAGTATGAGCAAAACACTGATGAACTATACAACCTGCATTTGGTGTTGCAAGCAAACAAATACTAACCAAAACATTATCAACACAAAAGGCAGCCTTCTATTTGTTCAACTTTTCAGAACAATCAGAATCTATGATTCTAGATGAATTTCGTACCTGAGTTTGAGTACTTTTCTCTTTCTCAGAGTTTATCTCTAGAAAAATCTCAACACAATATATAATCGCACTCACATCATAACAACAGCGATGTCCTAAAAACAAATTATCTACAGATTAAAAATGTTCTTAAGTTTTCACTAGTGTTCAAAATCTTCTGGTTTGAGTTTTCTAAGATATTTTGCCGTTTTTTAGGACTTTTCACGTACTGTAAAGTGATCACTAATGAAAAGCCGTATGCCTTGTAAATATTTAAATACTATTTTCCATATAAAAATCTTTAATATATTTTGATTGATGATGATCCCTTCTGGGACGAAAATCCAGAAATTGTGTTCTTAAAAAAATGTTAACATAATCATAAAAATATTGTGAGTATTATGGCATTATACAAGGTAGCCACTGAAGAGAAGAAAGAAATAAAAAAATTTTAAAAAATACTTTTACAGACGTGTTTCTTTTATTTTTTATTTGCCTATATAAATAATGGATATTTTTCAGTATTTTGTGAAAAACAACATCCCCAAATGACCCCCATTTTCCGGAACACAAATACGGCTCTTTCCAACAGCATTTTCCATGACCTTACTTTCAGGTCATGGAAAATGCTGTGGAATCTTGAATTGTTCGAGGTTTATTTACGTAAACCCCTTCATTCAAGAAGTCCCACAAAAATAAGTCTGGGGTCGTCGTGAAAGCGGAGGCCAAACAAATTCACCCTTTTTCAAATTATTCTTTCACCGTAAATTTCTCGCAGGAGATTCATCATCTTCCTAGCAATTACGCAATAGCTCCGTTGTATTATAACCATATTTTCCGATTATCTTCAACCGCTATGCGTAAAACGCATAGTCCTGTATAGAGCCTCATTGATTCCCTCTGGCTGACCTTAAGTTCAACCTTATTCTAAAAGCCATAAATACAGCACCGAACAGTGCATTTTTGGGGATGTAATTGATGTTGATGTAATTCCCCTACTATTTATTCTCAGTATCCCAAAATCTGCATCGTTCTTTCATGATCTTTCACTGGAAAAGAAAAACTCGATGAGTTTTAATTGTTGCTGAACATTATTTATAGCCATTTCTATCTCCAAGGAATGCTCTATAACTAACAATAAAAAATTATGATTTTTTCAATCCCCTCAGTCTTTCAATGGGCACCCTGCATTACGATATAAAACAAAAAAAATATTTTAAACTAAATGAATTGTCACATATTTATTTTATGCAAAGATTGCGTATTATATTATGAACAATGTAATCTTAAATAAATCGGCTACTTTGGGTAATGTTTTTGAATAGAAAAAAAATGTGTCATCACGTATGTAAATTTGAGTTTTTTAACAACTATTTATTCATTTTAAAATAATACACAATAACATTAATTATGGGGTATAAAAGCAAGGGTAGCAATATCAAAAAAAAATATGTAGTCATCGAGGATTATTAATTAAGAATGTACTGAATTCGAGATTTTATAGGAAATATGATTTTGGAAGGGATACATACATAAACTATCTAATTCAATACATTATAAATTAGTTATCCTCGGTGACAGCATTCCAAACATTTTTTTGCCCCACAATTAAAAGATTATTTAAAAATCATTTCTCACCGGTATAAGACATTACTATTTTAATAATTAGTGAAATTTCAGTGACGAAATGTTGAAAGAGACAATATGTAGTGCAACTTGACTTCACGAAACCTCAGAGGACTCCATTGTTGGGAGAAAAAATATTTGTCAGAAGACAGAATAGCCGCCAAGGGAAGGATAATAATCAATTATTTTAACAATAAAGTTATCATTAATTAGCTGGACTAGTGTTTTTTGTGAAGGTTTATCTCGAATCCTCAAAGCACGTGCGCGCATTATATGCCATTATATAGCCAGAGTAAATTCAACGAAAATATGGATAAACGAAACATGCAACAAAACGTCCACAATCCTGCTTTTTCGTCACTTAACAAATGGTTTAAAATCATTGAAGAGTGAAAAACAATTAATCGAAATTTATTTACTGGTAAATCGGTAATGAAATTAAGCACCGTTTATCCACGTATAAACAATTTCTCTCATCCAGAAAATTCGGCATTGAGTCGGCATTTTCTAGTGCCGTTTCCTTTTGAGCTAAAGGTTCTGGATAAATGTAAAATCCACCTTGCTCGCAAAAGCGAAGCAAGGGCTAGAGACGTATACATACCAATACTATCGATCATGTTAACATTTGAAACCTAAGTATACGCTGAACTCATCGCTTTACGGCCCGTGTCTACGGAAGAGACACGAATTTTTCACCTACGAGATTTTTCTCTCTCGAAGTCCTCATGTGCGCACCACGAATCACTACGCGCTTGTTATATGTCAATCATCAAAGTTTGTCCATTGCCCATTGATGTTCTATTTGTCAGTTGGGTAAATTAGAATCTCACCATCGCGGCGGCTCTTAACACGGAGAAACGTTGATGCCTTCTATTTCTTCAACTTTTCGAAATAAAATACTTTAAGTATCTATGGTTATAAGTGACGTTTCTAGGCACATACTTCATTGTTAAATCGAATTGTACGTTATCAGATACATAATAAACAAAGATATCCTCAAAACTAATTACCTAGAGATTTGCTAAACTTATTTTGCCACTATGCACCAAATGCATTTTTTATTGTTCCCTGTCACGTTTTAAGCATATATTTTAATACATAAGGGCTTTGAGAGAAATTTCAATAAAAATATTTTTTTTATTTTTTGATGTCTATTCATCAAACTTTCAGAAAATTTGTAGGTATTTACGGATCTAGGTAATGCTTGTACGCGCATTCCCACTAAGTTACTTTCATGATACTCGGAAAAAAGTGCAAACTTTAGCGTCGCTTAACTGTTGACATTCTTTTGAAATTTGAATGAGGAAAACTCTCCCGAAGTTTTTTCGTATTGTATGTATATATCATGGTCAAACTTTTTTTTTCAAAAATAAAAGAAGTATAATGAAAATCGCACACATTATATTTATCTCAACTAAACAACTGAGATAATAAAAAGAGCAAAATGATTTAATGGTGATATTATTAATATAATTAATAAAAAATAAAAAATTTCATCACTTATTTTTTTTTAAATTAAGTGGTGAAAACAAAGTTTATTTTTATAAATCATATAATATATATATCTCATCGTGTTAAGTCTTCGATAAGATATTGCCGGTTGATTTAAGAGGGCGCCGAGCATTTGAATAGGCGGCACTTTAGGTACTTAAATCGATTCGTTTCTTATATGTATGTGTCGTCACGCACACAAGTTCAGTTAGCCCGGTCGCCTGTTTGCGAAAAGTACCCAAGTATTTGAAAAATGCGAGTTTTGTGTTGAGTACAATAAGAATTTGTGTGAATACTAATATATTTATTATTCTGTTAATCCCAGATATTTTAATGAATGTGATTTTTTAGAGAAGGTTTAGTGAATGAAAAAATAGGTTTATTGACATGATCTAATTTTTTTGGTCAATATATTTTTCACCAAAGGTCCGCATTTAATTAGTTCTCGTTTGCGTACTTTCTTAAAAACAGATGACTAGTGCCATTTGATTGATTCAGCCCGCAGAATAGTTCTTTTTTCCAGTGCAGTGAGTGATAATCTACGTCAGTCAAAATAATTTTCTTATGTTCAGTCTTAGCAAAATCAAAATCGGCCTCACCCAGATCAGGTTTTTCACAACTTTGTGACTAGTCTTCTTGGTTATAAAAGTATACGATTTATCTGTTCTTTTGCGTTTTACTGATGCCATTTTTTTTATATTTCTTTTAGTTTCGAGTCGTTCGATTAATTTGTTTGGCTCTTCGCAGATAAATTTTTTTGCTCAGGTAAGTCTGCGATTGTTGAAGGAGACTACTGATGCAGATTTGTTTATATATTTCAACATGAACATTTCGAAAATGTAAGCAAGACGAATTATAGTTTATACAAGTGGGATTGGGAAAAAAATTACAGTTAGTTATTATAATTCAACTGAACACCGGCACGTCTTTTTTAGGTTTCTTCCTATCTATAAATATTTTTTAATTTTTGCCACGGACTAATTGTAAACACATTCTCTATGATATTGAATGTATATTTTGCATGCTTATTATGTGAATATTCTCTATTATATATACTTAACAGTGAGTGCCGTTTTTGGTTTCTTTGCTCGGCGCAGTCTTATTTATTTATTTATTTATTTAACGCCCTTATGGGCTTTTACAAATATACAGAATATTTTTTTTAAATAACATAAGACAGTTAAAATAATAATACAGTTAAAAGTTACAATAATAATAGTTAAAAGGTAATAATAATAATACAGAAAAACATAAGACAGATAAAATAATAATAAAGTTAAAGGTACAAATAATAATAGTTAAAGGTATAATAGAAAAATTTATTGTACATTTCCATTTCGTTGAGATGTAAACAATTGTATCAGCTTTGTCCTATAAACAGTTATACTATCAGCAAAAATGTCAGCCGCCTCTGCATGTTCATTCCCTAATGAGTTTTAATGTAACATTTAGGTATAAATCCCACCTTTTATCACGTCGTCGTTTGATAAATGTTAAAAAGAAGCAAACAAAATGTATACTTTCAGGTTCGCACCGCTGTGATGAAGCAGATAACCATCTTCATGGACATGAGGGAACAGCGACTGCAATTCCGTAGGAGCTCTGCATTTCATTACGTGTCGTCCCGGCGCAACACCCGGCCCTCGAGGTATGTCAAACTCTTAGCCTTAGTAATGCAATAAAAGAACAATCAAAATTAATTATTGTATTCTTCTTCTTCTTCTTCTTCTTCTTCTTCTTCTTCTTCTTCTTCTTCTTCTTCTTCTTCTTCTTCTTCTTCTTCTTCTTCATCAGCCTTCATCTCTCCACTGCTGGATATAGGCCTCTTCCATACCTTTCCATCCTTCCTTGTTGTTTGCTAATTGTAGCCATTTCTTTCCCCCCACAGCGGCTATATCGTCGGCCCATCTCTTCAGAACTTTATTTCAGAACTCTGGGAGGCCATCTTGTAGCATCCTGCCTTGCAACATGTCCTGCCCATTGCCATTTTAATGCCAAACCCCTTCCAAATGAAATGAACCCGAATTCCAAAACAAGACTACCCCAGGTGGGTAGAACACGGCGTTCGGGATCTCACACCGTTCCAACGGTGTGCCCCAAGCATTCTGGGGGGGGGGGGGGGGGAATTCGGAAAAGATAAAAACAAAACTCTATTATTTTATTCTCAACAATCAAATTCTATCAGCATTATTTTTCTCAATCGGATCCGTAGTACTATAGGTAACGAGACAAACCCGGTACGAATGACACATTTAAAAAACACGACTGTAGGTCTCCGAGTTTTGCTAAAGAAATGCAAGGAATTTTCTTTTTTCTCAAAAACTCTATTCATAAATATTAATTTTATATCTTTGGTAAAGGTCGCCATCAGAAATAAAACTCTTGGCTAGAGCTTTTTCCAATCTTCGAAGCACTTCTGGAAGCTACTTTCAGTAGGTACGGCGTTTCTCATGCAGCGATCTTCTCAACGTTGGCAAACGTCCTTTCACGTTCTTTTTTCATCTTCGGAAATAGTACGAAGTAGCAAGGAAACACAAAGTATAAAAGTGTAAAAACATGAACTAAGCCCCTTCTTTACGAGAGGGGATTGGGTCACAGTGGGAGACTGTCCACCCTCGCGTATGTTTAAGCCACGTTTATATTGCGATACATTATTCATATGTATATATTCACGCATAATAAATTCCCCAGTACATGAAACGTATTTTTAAGAATATTAAATTTAAACTTTTCATAATTATTTTAAAACAAGCTGTAACATACCGGTTTCCAAAGAATAATCATTTACTTATTAATAGCCAATACCCATGAAATAGTAATAACGACTTTTACAAAATATTTGAACATTTTTTTTATATTTCCTCTGCCGGCAGTTAAATGTATCATTCGAAAGCCAGGCTATTCGACGGAACGTGAAATGGTTCGTGTCTTTGCTAAGTCGTATATTGACAGCATTTTTGACGGGTAGTGCAGGCTTGGCGACATCAACATCGCTATAGTTTCCGCCTGCGGGTTTGTTGGCCCGGGTTTCAAAATTCTTCGTCTTCGGCCGCTATTGTTTTTGATAGAATTATACCTTATCTATTTTTTTATTATCACCAATCAATCTATATATCTTTATATACATTGTTTTTTTTAATGGTACGTTGTACCGTGTATTAAATAAATAAATAAAATTAGCAGTGAATTCGAACGAAATTATGGACGTTACACGAAGTTACAGAGGGATAGACAGACAGACAGACAGACGGACGGATGGACGGGCAGACAATCTAAATTATTATGTTTGATTTACAAGCTTGTAGTATTTTTTTAAACAAGTCTATAAAAACGTATTGGCCAGACTGTGTATTTTCGACTCACAATCAAGGCAGGAATGTAGTCCTGCGAGGTTATTAATGTTTTACAAATAACCCTTATATAAGATATATATATATAATATATATCTCAGAGATATATATATAGATTCTCAGTAATATATATATATATATATATATATATATATATATATATATATATATATATATCTATATATAATAATTATACACACACACACACAATATATCCATAAGTAAAAAATCGCTGAGCACGCCAAAAAAATACGTGAAACCTTTTCGACAGCCAACAATATAGTAAGCATCTAATACGGCTACCTGTTGACAATTGGACTTACACAGCCCGCGAAATTAAAAAATTCCGCGTATTATTTTATCAATCCAATGAGTGAGCGACCGGCGCGCTAACGTGGTGACAGGACAACAAGAAAGTGACGTCTCGCTAGCGCGCATTTGTAGCTACCAGCGCAGCAAATATTTGTTGCAGCATGTTGAAATTTAAATGAATCGGACTGTCTCCGAACGCGTTCTTTGTTTAAACTGAATGCTGAGTGTGATTCTTTCATTAATTCACCGCTGCTATTGACTTAATTTTTTTTTTCATTTCTAATTTAATCATACAATAAATGGGTATACGTTACATCTGAAAATTTTTAAAATTCACTTAACGACACCATTTATAAATAAAATAATGAAAACTTTGTTTCAACCACACTTAAATTTTGTTTTAAAAAGTTCAACATGTTTTGGGAGCGATGCTCCCTTCTTCAAGATAATGCATGTACTCAAATTAATGATCAAATATAGACATTTTTGGTTATATTAGGAGGGGATTGGAGGGAACATGGTTACAATAACGCAGGTACAAAGTAATTATAGTGGTTAAAGGTTTAAGAGATGGCTTTTTACAAAGTTTATTTGATTATTTTTAATATTTAAGTTTCTATTAATACTTTTTCTAATTTCTAATATTTTTAGATAATCCAAATGAAAACCCCTAGTATTGCTATGTAAAACTTTGAAAGCGCTATTTATATCTAAATAGTGATTAAATTCTATTAGGTGGTTTGCAAATTCCGAACAATTATTGCTAAGACATCTCAAATGCTCGTTGACTCTAATTTCAAAAAAATCTTGATGTTTCTTCTTGGTATATGTGATTTGTTTGTCTCGGCTTTTACCTTGAATTCAGAAATTGTTCAATAGCACAAAGGACAAGATGAACAAAACCACACCCTCATTACTTGGATCATTGGCCTAACTCTATAATTGACCCTGTTCTTCATACTTTTTACTTGTCTTTTGCAGACGTTGACATTTTTTGTTTAAGCTTTGGGCAGTCTATTTACTCTGTTACGGATAAACTTGCGAGGTGACACATTTCTACTCACACTACACACACATACATACATATTTTATTACGCATACACACTCGCACATACCAATTTACTACCTGACTGCTTGAATTACTATCTAACGTACATCTACTCCCGTATAATTAGAGTTTCTTGTAATCGGCCAAAGGCTCTGTCTAATTATATCACTGATGTAAACCAATATCAATGGCTGTGAGAGAAAACCTGTTAACGAAAAATAATAATATAGAAAAATCCAAACATGCCTACGTCATCAACGATCCGAAAAAAATTATTTCACTCAACCCATTTATTTTACCTCTAATTTTCTTTTCATCTAAAATAACTCAAGTGCCATTTTATCAATGACTTATTTTTGTCAATAGTCCGTATTTCTGTTGTCTTTCCAAGTGAAAAATGTATTATGAAAAGTAAACTACATAACTTAAGGTCTATTAGTCATTAGTGTAATTTTTTATTTAGATGTCTTTATTTAGTTTATAAATCAATCTTATTAATTTACTAATCAGCCATCACGCCGTTTCTCCACAATGGCAGGCAGAGAAGATAAAACGCCATACTTTTCTGTAGTGTAGTAGGTATTCGTAAATTGTGAAGATACACGTCATAGTTAAGTGAAGTTAAGGTGACTGAACAGGTTCTCCTGATTGGCCGAGTTAATAGTGTTGTCTTGCAGCCGGTGGTTGATTCGCCGGGGATGTCGTCACCGGCGGCCAATAAACGGATCGGTTGGTGTCGACATTTTTTATTACCTAATTAGTAATATTGTACCTAGTTGCTATCAGTCGTTTATATAAATAAAGTAAAGTTGCATCTCTGTTACTCAAAGTTTAGCAATTAACAGTTTACAAATTATTAATTTTTGTAGAGAAATTTAGTAATCTTGGAGATGTTTTCTCTTATATGGCCTGGTAGAGTCCGTTCTATGAAAGCCACTTGCATTACATAAGTAACAGTGCGTTTACAAAAACTCGGAACACTATTTTTTTTTGAGTAAATGATAGACGCAAAAAATAAATATAAATAATATTTTGAGTAGTTCTATAAAAAAATATTTAAATATTTAAATCCCCAAATAATAATAATTTCAAATGTCTATCCGTAACCGTAACTAGAATCCAATAGCTGATAACATTCCGTTTTCAAAATTAGTATGAATTTAAAATTCTTTTTAAATAAAATTAAAATAATTTATGTAATATGTGCAGTTTATAAATTAATCAACAATCATAAATGCCGTCGAATATATGTATCGTATGTATTTGATGATAGATGGCGCTGTTAGGATTATTTTTTGTTGATAACCTTGTTTGCAAACGATCTGTTTTTAACTTTGTGTTAACGGATTGGTTATAACCATGGTTACCTCAAAAACGACACGACGAATCATATACATCTACCATACTATACTATCTACAATATAAAACCTTTTACGGATTGTTTATAACCATGGTTACATCAAAAAACGGCACGAAGAATCATCTACATCTACAATACTATACTATCTACAATATAAAACTTTCCACAAGATTTGATATCTATCTGTTCGTAACTCGCTGGAATTAGTCTGGAATTACAACAACACTGACGATATCTAGCCGCTAATAAGACCCGGGCGCCTAAGTGTGTCACGTAATCCAGCGCGCGGTTCAGGTTATACAAAAGGGTCGTTATTAATTATTATTTCCCATGATTCTTCACGGGCTTACCTAAGGCTAGTAATAAATATTGCTGGTTTTATATAATTCTTCTAAGTATTTACGTGCATTTAAAACTATCTCCTTTGCTTGGCCTGAAAGCGATTTCCCCTTTCCTAACTTAGAGCCGGTTGTTTCAAGTTGGATTAAAGTAAGCGTTCGTTTAAAGTATAGATATTTACGAAAACGGATCGTCTGATTGGTGGAGAACGCAAAAATGTGTGCTTTAAACGAACGCTTACTTTAATCCAACTTAAAATAACCGGCCCTTAGACATATTCGCGTTAAAAAAGAGACGACCGCTCCGCGTGGCCGTCGGTATGATACTGAACGAGCCAATGGGCTACAGAGGGAATCACTCACACTAATGCAAGCGGCTTTCATAAAATGAACACATCCTACAATCGGAACAATCTACAAAAGCATCCAATATGTATATGCATCTATTGATTGAATCTGCCGCACGCATCCAAACCCTTTTTCTACCACTTCTCCCCTACCCGATCATTTTAGAAATCTTTTCAACAAATGAACACTACTCTGGTCTGCATTTAACAAAACTATTTCGCCACAGTTTATGATTACGAAAAACTTCAAATACCTTGCAGAAATTTAATCTAGAATTTTTTTGTAAAGAAGACATTTTATTTGACATCTATTACAGTGAACAAATTTATAATATTAGATATTAGTTAATTTAAAGTTTGTGCGTCTTATAATTTACAACGTGGTCTACATTGTGGACTAGCTCTGTATCAAAGCTGTGTAAAATAATTTAATTTATAAAAATATTATTAACATTTAACATTCCATGTTTAATATAATCACATTTACTTCATATCTGCACTGTACTTGTAATTGTAAATTGTTACTCTAGTGAAATTAGTTACGCTCTTCCACAGCTATAAAATGTTGCGAGTCGTGTCTCGGTATTCTTTCGATAGATAGATTTTTCTGTATTTCTAACTAACACATTATATTATAAAATATTATAAATTTATTCTAAAAATAGTGTTTTTTTAGGTATTTTACTACCAAAAACATTCCAAAAAACAATATGAATCGGTCAATGAGAACAAGATATAATTAATGTAAAAAACATATCACATATCGACGGCCCCTACGTGATCTTGGATGTAATATTTTGGTCTAATACGTAGAAAGGACTTTTTCTAATGTTTCTGCTTTTTTCAGAGAAAAAACTTACGTAAAAGTGGACAAATATGTCCATTTTGTATATAAAGCTAAACTTCAAACAGCTCTCATGTAAAGTTTTTTACGCAGGGACTATGCGTATTTTTTTATTTTATTATTTATTTATCCTATAGTTTGTACTATATTAATTATATATTACTGACATATTTTATTAGATGTATTTATTATATTTTACTTAGTTTATGTCCTGAGTTAATTAAATTATCTATCAAAATTCATTGAACAGGTCTAACAAAGCAATGAAATGTATATTACTTACTACTAACGGGTTTCATTAAAAGTTCAAGATTCGAATA
>JADDOH010020781.1:0-14869 GCA_016648135.1 Agrypnia vestita | reverse complement strand
AATGACGAAGAAGCCATTGGCTTCGATACATGTTGATTTTTTTCAATAAATAAGTGGTTTAAAAAAGTTAATTTATAACAATTCAAATAAATATCTTTTATTATATCATAATTAATTGATAAACCAACTTAAGTATGGATATCCTTAAATAAAAATAAAATATCGAATCTAACCCGGGATTGTCGATACCACGTGACGCAAGTTATTTTGGATTCGTCGCAATGTGGGCGCCATTTGTCACTCCCTAAACATCCACAGGATATTCCGCTCCCACCGGGCGCGGCTCGGCGCGGGGGAAGCCGCGTCTGGAGGACTCTTGGCGTTCTTTTCTGTACAGAATACATTTCGCTCCCGATGTATCCCGAAAAGAATATACACAGTGACTCGGATCCAGACTTCCGGGAGTCAGAAATCACTACTACTCTTAGAATCTCACAATTTAGACAAATATTATTTTCTTAAAAAAATATTCATTAACTAGCTACAACCCATCAAAAAAGGCGGACTTCTAATGTAAAAACTTCAGTTTAGCATTAATTAGTTATTTT
This sequence comes from Agrypnia vestita, assembly GCA_016648135.1. Lineage (NCBI taxonomy): Eukaryota > Metazoa > Arthropoda > Insecta > Trichoptera > Phryganeidae > Agrypnia > Agrypnia vestita. Next base: position 14,321 of record JADDOH010020781.1, on the reverse strand, counting down.
ATGTCTTTTATTACAATAATACACATTACTATATAAATGAACTCATAGTTTCTGTTAATCGGAATTAACTACGATCTCCGAATGCTTAAATTCTACTTTATTGACTTCAGTTTTTCACAATCAATGAAAATTTTACTTGCACAATAAATAAAATTATCGCGAATTCTTAGTACATTTGTGCTAAATTTTTACATATAAAATTATGTATTTTGATTGAAACGTTGACACAACGAGACCAACTCATTATAATTAAGATATTTATAAATAACTCAGTTTTTCGGCGTTGCTTGACCAGTAACTTATCCCAACACCACTTCTCATCTATACCCCTCACTAAACACTCCCCACATGATTCCCGCACCCACTCTCCCTGCACCCCTTCTTATCTACACCCCTCACTAAACATTCCCCGCATGACACCTGTACCCACTCTTCCCGCACTACTTCTCATCTACATCCCTCACTAAATATTCCCCACATGACTCCTGCATCCACAAACTCCAGTGACCACTTCCTATCTCTGATACACCAATACTTTCAACCGTGAAATAGTACCCAATGATGATACCCTTTCTTTGACGAATCTTTTTTGGTGTTCTCATTGATGTATTCTACCATATGTTTTTACTTAAATATGGTGGCTTTTCCCAAGATAATTTCTCCTTAACATTTGATTACAGCTGTGCATCCACCAGTATTTGTTTAATTTATCTTACAAATAAACAATAAAAATACTTGAAGTATTCTATCCATATTTTACAGCAATCATGAAGAGTAAACGCGAAATAATCAAAGTTTTTTTTATGAGCAAAAGGAATCATGTCGCTACATTTTGCGATATATTTTACGAAATTCCGGAAGATAAAATGCTTATATGATTATGCATATTTTCTCTTGTACCCTTGTACAAGTTGAGCTATTTTTTTATTTCGCATGACTACTGTTTCATGACCATAATTTAACAAATCCTGCGCTGCCCGGAAGAGTTCCTCCACACTTCTAATACCGGTCCACTCTCGTACCTCGCAGCCAAGACATTTGTCTCCCAGCAGCCCCTCGGCGAGCATCTATCTGGCCTTTTAGTATTAATTGCAGCAAGTGATATTTCTCCCTTCGCATTATTTGACCCAGATATGAAATTTATCAGACTTTTACTAATAAAAGCAGTTCTCTATCTGCCTTTCAAAAGTCTCTAACCTATTCATGATATTTACTTTCAAAGTTCATGTCGACCACACATAACATTTCAACATAACATTTTGACGCAAACAAATTGTCACGAGATTCTGAAATAAATATGAACAGCACAAACAACATAATCGAAGCTTCCCGAACAGTCAGAATTACTCTGGAAGAAAATCGTATGCGCTAAAATACGCCGGAAAGATCTACAATTCAAACAGTTATAAAAAACGCGCATGGCGCAACAGTTTTGTGTTTGACAGCCCCGAAAAACAGTAGAAACGAACGAAAAAAAAAACAGCAAAACGGGAGAGCCATAAAGAGCGCTAAGAAAGTGTTCCATACAGGGGTAAATATTCCGGAAGACAAATATAAAGTGTTCCAAGTTAAGTTTGTGTCCAGTGACTTTATTTATGAAATAAAAGATAAATTAATTTTAAGTGTTTTTTTTTCCTACCGCCACTACCAGTCATAATTTATTTTGGAAAAAAAGAAATACATATGACGATATATTAAATCTGAATTATAATAACAAATTGTGATAGAAATATTACGAAATAAATATTTTATTTCAGTTTGTTTTGTGGAAACTCTAGTCAAGTATATTTTTTTTTCAAATTTCTAACTATAAGCCCCTGTTTAAGATAAAGAAGTAAGGCGATATGGTAACCGTTTATTTAATGTGGAGAAAAAAGAATTTATATTTTCGCTTACATATATTGCCAATTAGAAGCTCATGTAATTTTATGGACCATCCAGACAACACTGCTATTACAGATTAACTGTTAAAACTCATAGAACCGTGGACGGGTATTTCACGTACACTGTACGAGCGACCACCGTCAGTAAGTAATTAAGTCAAAGTGATTATGCGATGTAAAGTAAGCCCTAGGTATATGGGGGGTACCTAACCCAGTGATAAAAAAAATAGCAGCACTATTGACGTCATCGTTTGTAATTTAATTATTTATTGCGTGTGATTACACCGTTAATTAAGTGTTCATTTTCTCGGTGTTGCTTCATTAAAAGGGTTAAGAATGTTAATTAATATATCATTTTTATTCCCTGTGCTTCCATTAGAAGTTTCCGGCATAATTGTAGCTGTAATGTCGCATACTCAGTTCAGAGCAGGATTGAAGATAAATGTCTTACAGATAAAAGTTGCTTTTTTGACCACTTGATGTCCACGTTAATGGAATCTAATTAAAATAAATCTTGTATAAAATTATGTCTACCTCGGATAGAAAATTTAATATCCCACGAAATTGTTCACAAAACACACCTGGGTTAGTGTGCTTTAGAGGGATGAATATGATCTTCAAAAAGGTTCTTCCACAGTAGAATGAAAGATGTTCTACCAGTATAAGTATACTTCTAGTAGATACATGAATTCTCAAAAAAAAACAATGTCCAAAAACGTAAAACGTAAAACGTAAACACATAGAAAGATAGAAAAAAATGTGTTGATATGAGTATAGATCAAAATTAGTCGATATAATAAAATACCTACTGCAGGGAAATTTACATAAATGGCTAAGCCGCATCTCTCACACAAACAACAAACACAGTCATCCACTGGTACCTGAATAGAATCGAGCTAAAATGCACACGCCAGATTGACGAAATCTTCCAACTCCATGGAAATACTTGGCAACCAATAAAAGCGGCAATAGAAAAGTGGGAGACCTTCATCCAGCACTGGACAAAAGGCTAAGTAACTTACCATTACGCCGTATCTCCATAAACATATGCAGAAAGGGTAGAGCGCCACTTGTAGTCACAACTCTTATCTGACATAGCACATTTACCACATCCATACACCTTGTCACGCACGTTCTTCGATTATAGAAGCTTTTCACAGAACCACCTTTCAAAGTTAGGTTTATCAGAGTATGCCAAGTTTTTTACGGAAGACATCTGTTTCTGCTTCCTTCAAAACCCGCCTCATATATTTTCTTTACAATCCTTAACTCGCGCATCCGTTTCATATGGCCAACAATTTCAGCGATTTTTTCTATCTTCTTCTGAACCAAAATACTTTAAGAACTGTTCGACACATTTGCCTGTCAAGTTTTTGTTTTCCAGTTATACTCTAGATATTTTAGTTATATTCAGAGGAAAAATTCATCGAACACTCACCATGTCTTGATCAAAATTTGCATACGTATTTTTGAGTCTGCGCAAGACACAGACACATCCTACTAATACCCCTAATACTTATTAAAAATTATAACTAAAAACCCAGACAATGCCGTGCATGGAACACTTGTGAATTATTTTATGTACTTTTAGCAATTATTTCCATACATTATTTTTTCATTTTCTAAAAGCCCATTTCGCCATCATCAAAACATCGGGCGCCATGAAATTGAATTACGTGTCTTTCTTCTGTGATAATCAAACTCTTTCAGCATCCCCCTGGCGATCACAAATGGGGCTAAACATTGCAATTTGATAACCATCTGCATTTTGTGCGCCCCTAGCCCGGGTGGAATACAATAAACGTGCTATTTAATTTGTCAGTAGCACTTAATAACGATTGGGGAGCACGGAAGCCATACTTTCCCACTCCAAACTAGACAAGATGGGTCCCATTCCATTTTATTACACCATTTCAAAACCATTTTGTAAGCTATCAGTCTGCTGATGAGAACATCGCTCTGTGTGGTCTAATGGCTGCAGGCAGAATGTAAATAGGTCATTTCATAATTAAGATAAATTATAGAAGCCTCCCAGAGACGAAGCTATTTGTATGGGAAACATGTATGGAAGTCTTTTATAGGGTGGGCCAGGGCTTATGATCTGTATGAGCTAGCTTTACTTTATACACATTACACAATGCAACGTTCACCTACTCGAAGAACATCCACACATTATCAAATTTTTAAAGTTGTATGCCTATATTATTATTATTATTATAGGCAGGCAGCTTAAGCTGATATGCCCATATCACTGTCTCTCATTTGAATATCCAGCCTATTCTTAAACTGATTGACACTGGCTGCAGACACAACGCTCTCAGGCAAACTGTTCCACGTATTGACCACTCTATTGCTTAATGCATGCTTTCTTGGGTTACACGAGAACCGAGACTTGTTCAACTTCAGGTGATGTCCTCGAAGGCCCACATTAGTGTTAAATGCAAACATATCTGTCATATTAGGAATATTGTAGTAGCCCGATAGAATCTTGAATGTCTCGATGAGGTCACCTCTTGCTCGTCGCTCCTGAAGAGTGGGCAGGTTCAAGACTCTCAGCCTTTCCGCATATTCCAGGTTTTTAAGACCCAAGGGTAATTTTGTGGCTCGTCTCTGAACATTTTCCTGTTCTAAATGTTCTAAAAAAGTTTATTTCATATATTCGAATGGCCTAGAGCCATAGAAACGTCTATGGCAAATACATTTTTAAAAATATAGAGGTATCATTACCATTATCGAAATCTATGCATACCATGGGCGTCCACTGGGAACATTAAAGCATGGCTTTTACGTAATAATACATTTTGAAAAAAAATTGAAATATATCTTGTAATATTCCTATCACACATCATATTAATCTTCTTCTTCTTCTACCCCTTACTCTATTGGGTCGGGGTCCCTGCACCGCACAAGGTTCCAACTCTTCCTGTCTTGGAAGCTCTCCACGTCAGCCCAATTTAGTTGCAACTTCGTTTCGCAGCAGTCCTCAAACTGTTTCCGCCAGCTCCTCCTAGGACGGCTCCTTGGTCTTCTGCCTTCTGGTCTTGCCTGGAATATCCACTTTGGCAGTCTATCTGCCGGCATCCGCAGGCTATGTCCCAGCCACCGTAACTGTGAATTCTCGATAAACGTCAATAAGGATTCTACTTCGAGATATTCTCTTATTTGAGTATTTCTTTTTCCGAGAAATACTGGGATAATCATATTAATCATACTTTAATATATAATAATATTGTTCAATAAATATTTGATTTACTTTTTTTTTCTAAAATATATATTTAAGAAAAAGTCATGCTTTTATGTTCTCACTACACGCGCCTGATGTATACTGCGTCATGGGAAAGACCATAAATTTTCCAATGTAGAATGGAATTTATAATAATAAACAGAATTTGTGAGCTTTGAGGTAAACTTATATATTCCTGCAATGGTGGTACACATTTGCTGAGGATTATGAAGAGAATCAATTAAAATAAAATTTGATTTAATAGATATTTTCATGCCGCATAATATATTTTAATCCAAATAAATTTTAGAATGGAACTTTCACGAAATGACACTCTACTCAACGTAATTTATTTAACAATCTTGAATGTTATTAATGCAAATAATGCAAATTTATTTCCATGTAAAAACTATTTAAACAAAAGTGAACTAACTGAAAAATGTCCACTTTTCATTCATAAAAATTTAGCGCCTGACGCGACAGCCTTGAATATTATTAACATATATTTCTAGTGCATTGCATGCGGTCTGCGGCGTTCTGTGCATTTCAAATAACACCCTATCAGACAAAAACTCATACATGCAAATAGCGAAACCAATCCCGAGCCGAAATAGCAATTCCGGGATTACAGGACTCTATTTTTACGATCCCAGAATCAGTTTATTTTATTTTATCCAGTTTTGCACAAACACGGGCACGATGTGTCCATAAATAAATTTTGTGCATGGTGGTATAACATATTTCCGCAGCATGGTTCCATATTTATAACCGAATGCTGGTGTTTTCGAACTTTATAGATTATTCTTGTGTTTAGAAGAAGGTTCTCATCGCTTCTCGGTTGCTCCAGGTGTTTCTCGAATGTTGTGGCTATTTTCAGAGTGTGGTAGTGTGTTCCAGAACGTAGTAGAAGAATCTAGAGATTTAGGTGTTATTGTTGTCACTTAGATATTACGAGAGTTTCTGTACTTGACCTCTGTTGCCATTTCGTTACAATAACATGAACAAATAAATATTTGAATATGAAAGATTGTAATGGGAGTTAAAATGAAATTTGTGCATTTTTTCCAAAAACAGAGGATAAGAGGACAAAAAAAAATTACAAAAAATTAGTCAATAACGTATATTCCTTTATTATTTACAACTTCTCGCCGACGTTCTATAGGTTTTTCGATGACTCTGCGATAAAAACTATCCAGTCTTGACCTGAAGAAGTCATTATTCGGACGGACGGAGGTGACAAAAGTGCTCACTTTTGTCTACTTGAAAGCCCATTTTGGAGGTCCGTAATTAAAACAAACAGAGCATCATGTAGAGCAAAAATTTTGTTTTCGAATAAAGTAAAACCTTTACCAATTTGAAAAAAATAACGAATACTACTTAAGTTTACACTCATATTACTATGAATAACTAATATACACAAAGCAAAGCATCGAGTTTTTAATCATTTGCTCTTGCTCTGATTTTGGAACCCCGAAATTTACCCAAAATATGAATTCAGTATTTTATGTAAGTACTTACATAAATATATCCAGGATTCATAAATACTCTTAACTGAGCCGGAATCTTATTCCCTACATGCATACATATTGTAACGTGGCCAAAAAGAATTATGCTCTCCTGTCACTGGTCACAAGGTCTACGTATTACTTTTGGGAGGCATCTGAATCATTCGAGAAACATCTACAAGAATCTAGAAGCCACAAGAATATCTCCTGAACACTAGAAAAGGCCAGAAAGTACAACATCGATACACGGATATAAATACGGGACCAGGCCGCGCGCGAGCAGTTGTTATTCAGCGCATTTGACAGGCGATAACAGAAGCGAAATCAGCCGCGGGCTGCGGAGGCCAGGGTGGCCAATCGTGCGATAATTCAAGCGAATATTCTAGTGAAGTTTCTACTTACAGTTCCTACTTACAGTTTCTACTTACAGTGATGTTACTACTTAGCGAAATAAACCGAAGCGAATAATACGTGCGAAAACGGGATGAATGTTAAACAAAGTATTGAAGCGATAATAAAGTGTCTATTTGCGAGTGATTAGCTAAGAAAGAGTGAAATGTAAAGAATATCGTTAAGTTTAAAGTGTTAAGTGACTTTGTACATTAAATAATTAATTAATCAGTAGTTTACATTGACATTTATTCTTTAAATTGTTTTTCTTTAGCCTCACCACCAATATTTCACTTAAATTGAATTATCAAAACAGTTTTCATACGACATTAAAATATTTAATTAAAAATATGTTAATACTCTGAAGCAGCGGTACTCAACCTTTTTTTCTTCGGGCCACATGCATATGTTTGCTAAGTTACGCGGGCCGCAACATTGACGAAAAAAAAATCATGCGAGGAAAAACAGTATCCATTGATTCAAGAAGCGTGCCCTTTTGATTAATCAAAAAATATATTTTTTTACTATAACAGAATGATAATAATGCTTAACGCTTATCTTCCTATCTGAAATTTATTTTCATCATATTCATATACTCAAAATACAATAATGAAAAAAATAAAATTCAAAACTAACGTAAGTATATCGTTTATTTTTGTATAGCGTCTTAACAAACTAATAATACAAATTAATAATAAATGCATACGAAAATATGATATATGACTACGGATTCTAACACCTTATTACAGACGTAATGGAGGACGAAATAAAAATAAAAAACTTCCAGAGTTGCGTATACCACATAGTGGCGGGAAACCGTAAAGGCACTATGTATTAAAAATACAATATCGCTTTGTGCAAAGATTCGGAATATTGTGTGAATTATTTGAATGATAAAAAAAAAGTAGAAATAACATTTATAGATTTCAAAAAAGCATTCGACCTCACTGGGACACGAGATTTTACTGACAGTAATGGATGAATGTGGAATACGAGGATCACATATAATAATAATATACTTACACTCTGTGGTTGAAAAAAATGCGTTCATAAACCATAGAAATGGCCGGTTTTAAAGTGACAGATCTTTGTCCTTTTGTTCATGCGTATTTCAAAATATTCAAAACTTACAATGTCAGATTTTTTGAATCACGTTCCTGATATTAAATATGTTTCGGGCCGCATGTAAAAGCTTGGCGGGCCGCAGGTTGAATATGGCTGCTCTAAAGCGTCACTTCACGTAACTCGAGTCATTCAAATTAATAATCCTTGTTATTTGCACGAAGAAAACATTTAAAATAACGATTAAAATTTGGATTAGAGAAATGGTTCGATCATTTATTGGAACAGTTATCCAAATAAAATGGCAACTTAAATTTCATGCCCGGTAACGTATTGTATTAGAGCAATATGCAGTGAGAACAAGAAGCATGAATTTTTCTTAAGCATATACTTTGAAAAGAAACAGAAATAAGAGATATATCTCGTAATATTCATATCATAATAATAAACATATTAACATATTATTCAGATTTTAATATTTCATAATATTCTACCAGATAAATATTTGATTTTTTTTTTTTTTTCAAATATATGTTTAAATAAAAGTCATGCTTCTTGTTCTCACTGAACGCCTCCGAGGGCAATCAGGATATTATGTAAACTATGTTTACGTGTGGCAGAATTTACATGACGATTTATGTTCTTTTAATCTATTTGTACAAAATGTACTTGTATCTAAGTAAGTTTAAATTGTAAACTTTGCCTGTCTCAACACAAAGCTTTCTAATGAGGCAAAATAAAATTAAATGTTAACGAATGTATATTAAGTAAAGCATTAAATAAATAATTAATAAATTTATTTAACGAAACGGCATAGATCGAAGTATATAGCTTCTCGATGTATGTCTATCCTGATTTCCTATGGACATGCATTTTCAAAAAGGTGAGCGAAAAAAGTAAAATTTTAATTTATAAATATTCACATACCATTGAAGCATTGGGAGCACATTAACGAACATAAATATAAACCAATAATAACAAAATAGACTAATACCAAATTTAATAAAAGTTAAACTAACCTGTTGGCTTCTCAAGACGAAGCTTGAATCGTTCGCCAGACGTTCCTAGAACAAAGAATTACATTAATTATTTTCTCGTTTGTGTTTTCTGGGGTATTTACATTGTGTTTTTACGACTTTTCTGGCTGACGTTTCGAATCCCATAGCAAGGTTCACCATCAGAGATAATTTTTTGACAACATATTAACACACATTAATATATAATAATCACTCATACATTTTAATTGTCATTTAATCCAATTTGTTTTCCAAAACAACATTACAAGTGCTATTAAAATATAATTTTATTTTCTTATTATATTATAAACTACTTGGAATTTTGTTTTAAAGTTTTAAGGAGAAAATTATTTGCAGAATTTTGATATAGAAAAGTAAATTTTAAAATAATTCAAAATGATTCAATGATATTTTATTGACTGATCTTGAAACATAAAATATTCGCCACAACACGGGCGTAATCTAATGACACCGAAAATAATTTATTTTTATTTATTTCTATTTCAAAAATTGTATAGATTTTGTTTGGACTATGACTGTCTCACAAGAGAAATCTGTATTAAGATAGGCAAAGTGAACAATATTTACTACTATTTTTTAACAAATAACATAGCACACAAATACACCATATATTATATGTAGCAATAGAAACGAGTAGCAAGGTAAGCGTAGCAAGACATTAATATCATTTTTATTATTATTATATATCGAGTTTGTTGCTCGGATATAAATACAACCAGATACATATCGAAAGTGTTTAAAAAACTGATGTTAATAATAATAATTATATAATAGTATTGCTCTACTTGAATTAAATTATTATATATTTAATAACCTCCCATCGACATAATATGTGGGGTATAAAAGCAAGAGTAGCAATATCCAAAAAAAATTAATGCAGTTAGTTAGGATTACGAATTTTTAATGTACTAAATTCGAGATTTTATAAGAAACATAGCCTATAAATGTATAGGAAATATGATTTTGGAAGGGATAGACATGAAAAATCAAAAATTCAGTACATTTTAAATTAGTAATTCTCGCTGAGAGCTTTCAAAACTTTAAATTTTTTTTTTGGATATTGCTGCCTTTGCTTTAATACCCTTACCCTACATATGAAGTATTAAACTAAATTATAAACCAAATAAACTAAATAAATAAAGAAAGCGTGACTTACCTAAGTGGAAATGCATATAATCAATTAGGTATTGTCAAAACGAGCCAAGCAACTGGTATACGGTGGAAAGGTGGTTGTAACGGGAATATTGAAAGGAGAGGAAAAGGGTTGGTGAATTTGATATTCTTAAGCAAATTAATACCCGTGCAAAAATTCCTTTTTATTTCTAAACTTTTATTTTTATTTAATTTGTTACCATTGCCCGCGACAGGGTGGAGAAATTTAGTGGTACATGAATAAAAAACATTTATTAACTATGATGACTTTCAAAATTCGTTTTGAAAATCACCGATTTCATCAATAATATTGATATTCAACAATATTTTTTTACCTCGTTTTATTCCGACATTAATCAATTCTCGATAAATGTCCATTAAATGGGATGTTGGCATGTGGATGAGGTACTTCAAAGTCTCGAATCCCACCGAGTCATTATTAAACTTTATTGTATGCAAATTGACCATTTGAAGACAGCCCTGGAGGAGGGACCAGCTTTGATCAACAGGAGAATAGTCTGTTCCATCAAGACAATGCCCAACCGCATGTGGTTAAGGATATGTAAAAAAACCGAAGGATTTTAAATGAAATAATGAACCATCCACCAGATTCGCCGGATGTTATTCAGATCAAATTACCACATGAAAGGTTGCCAAAGATTTAAGTCGGAACAGTATATGAAGAGTTTAGGGTAAAAAAATATTTACAAAATAAGTATGACGGATACTTTTTACATTAATACCATCACGAGATTATAAAACATCAAAAACAGTACATAATCGAGGATTTCCGAAACATTCTAGAAGTTTAAAATATGTAATAAGAACGCATGCATGTTGCAAGGCAGTATGCTACAAAATGGGCTCCCAAAGTTCTGAAATGGAGACTTTGGGAAAATAAAAGAGCGTCGGAAGACCTCAAAAGAGATGGGCCGACGATATAGCTGCGGTGGGGGGAAGAAATGGCTACAACTAGCAAATAACAAGGAAGGATGGAAGGGTATGGAAGAGGCCTATATCCAGTAGGAGAAAGAGAGTGAGGAAGATGAAGAAGAAAAATAAGAACTAAAAGGATCTAGGATACACAAGATTATTCCAGAACTTTCGTGAAATAACATTTCCTTTATAAACAAGCGACGCTTGTTTTGACGGAAGTGAAACCAGAGATAAAGGAGCGAAATAGGCAGTAGAAGTTTCTTTAATCAATCAGCGAAATAAAGTGCCAGAGTACCTACCTGTGTGCAAGTACGATACAAACAACGTGCAAAAGTTTCCATACACTAGTGGAAGATTCTTGGGTGACGATTAGTGCGAGTTACAGAAAAATGCTCCAGTTAAAATTCTGTCCGGTGAATTTTTGAATAAAATAAAACAGTAATTCATTTTGAGTGTTTCATTTGTCTCCCATCGAAGTAACAATACAGAAGTATTTTAGAAAATAATGGATTTTACTGAAGAATAAGATGATTTTTTGCTAAAAATATATGAGGCGAGTATTGAAGGCACCAAGAGCATAAGGCGTCCAAGAAAGAACTGAAAATATTTTTAAATCTGTTTACTATAGAGAAGTTAAGGACGTTACACGAAGTTACGATGGACGGACAGGCAAACAACGAAATTATTATAATCGGTATTCAATTTTCTTTTGGCATTCAATCATTTAAAATTTTGAGCATGTAAATCATTGTGTTTAGCTTCAGTCCTTGTTTTTTAGTGTATATTAGTGTATAGTGTAATTTTTCTCTTTATAATGAATCTCGTCGATCTGTTTTTTTATTTGATATTTTTAAATATTTTCTTTGTTAACTACTCTAGTATAACTTAGTGGAGAAATATTTAAAATGTGGAGCAATTATTGATATATAAATAATCGTGGCTGTATCTTGACTAAATTTTTGTTTTATTTTTCTCAAAATTGTTAAATTTTTCCAATTCTGTAATCTTAATTTAGAGTCTATAATTTCTTTATGTGTTCATGTTTCATTTTCATGTTCATGGACACCTAAGAGTGTTCACAATAAATGCCACTAACGTATGTAGGTATCATTAAATTGCAAGGTCCTTCGTTAAAAATCAGCAAATAAAATGTAAAATTTGGCCGGCTGATACTCTAAGGGAATACGAGGGGGTGAAATCATCCCCTTGAAAAGATAATAACCCGCGCCCTTCACAGCTATCAAATAAAGCACTTGCCGCCTGCCGCTTGCAGGTGGGCGCGGCGGGTCCCCTTCCACATCCCCATTTACAAAAAGTACTGTCTGTCTCTCTGTTCCCGTAACGTCGTGTAACGCCCGTAATTTCGATCAAATTCACGGCTAAAAAACGAAATTAAACGGCCGGAGACGGGGCTTGAACCTCGGGCCAGCAAACCCAAAGGCGGCAATGATAGCGATGTTTGCCCTTATGTATGCCCTTTTGACATGTAACGCAAGCCCAGCTTGCGTTACATGTCAAAAATACAGTACATATAGGACTTAGAAAAGACGTGAACCGTTTCATGTTCCGCCCAGCAAAATCGCCTTCGGGTACAATCGGGATTCAAAATAGTACCTTTAACTGCCGGCAGGGGAAAAAATTGTTCAAATATTTTGATAAATGTCGTTATTACTATTTTCTTTAAGAACCGGCACGTAAAAGTATTGTCATTTTTGATGGATTACTGCTAGTCTATAAATAATTATGTTGATATGTTTAAAACTTCAAATAACTTAATGTATATCCATCTGTTCTCCATACAATCCAATATCCTTTGAACAACCTAAACCAAATTTTACTTAGACATAAATATCATCACTTCCTTATTAATTTATACGCTATGCATTACATTAAGTATATTCATTAGGAATAGAAGAAACCTGCTGATAACTAATTCACAGTTAGCAGGATCTTTATTAAGTGTAAAATATGTAATAAATAAAATTAAAAATTTTTAAAAAATCTGCGTATTTACTCTTTACTACATGGTGCAAAATATAGGTGACATTCCCCAATCCCAGGCCACCGTACCCCTGTATACATACATATCATCTAATAATCAAATCATCAAATTATAACATACCCTTCTAATAAGGAATATAATAATTTCGATACTTATTGTTCATGTCTAATTTATTTTGACATTTCCTTAAAAATCCTCATTGCACTGTACATCATGGTTTTTTGATATTTCGACTTCTTCTTCTGGTTTGTGTTTTCTGGGAAATCACCCCGTGTTTTACGACCTTTCTGGTTGACATTTCAGAAACCATTGCAGGGTCCATCATTAGGGCTGATGTATAGTTGTGTCGAAAACAGGGTGAAATGTTGTCAAGTGTTATGTTAAGTACTGGCTAGCAATACCGTGTCGAATGCAGGGTGTCACAGTTTTTATGTGGCAATACCGTGTCAGAGCCATCACGACTTGTCTTGCTTGGCTTGCTGTGTATATGTTTCACCTATTGTCTGGTCACTATCTCCGCGGAATCTCCACGGAGATTGCTTTTTAACCGCTGGATACCACGAATGAATACAGGTATTATAAGCCGATACGAAACCACAACATCTTATAACTGAACATCAGCTCTGATACTGGACCCTGCAACAGGATGTGAAACGTCGGCCAGGAAGGTCATAAAAACACGGCATAATACCCCAAAAAACACAAACAAAAAGATTCTGAACGGCCGTGAAAACCTAAAAATATGCTTTTCGTCTTCTTCCTGGATGACAGTCTCATTATATCTTTTATTTTGGTATAATGTTCATTCTTGTGTCGATTTTCGAAAAAATTCCATTTAATTAAATTAAAAATTATGTTAATTAAAACAATCATGCTGTGCCATGAATAACACTTTATATCGACTAATAACCCGACGTAAATCTTTCCATTTCTCTTTGCATGGCTAGTAAATATATTCTACTATTTCTTTCAACCATTTGTTTTTTAAGCGGATCTATCTTCTTCTATTCACCGAGTCAATGCATCTCTTACAATAAATATCCCGTCTGAATGTAGTAACACAACACGTAACAAAAGCCATTACATAAACAGCCAAGATGAAAGAATTGGTGTTTATACATGGACTAAAAG
>JADDOH010020778.1:0-13204 GCA_016648135.1 Agrypnia vestita | reverse complement strand
TATATATATCTCTTTTAGATTCGTTATAGAGGTGATGTAGGTATACAACATTTGCATTAATAAGTTAGTTATGTTTGACTGTCATCAAAATCAAATTACCTGAATTTAAATACGCATTGCGCCTGATTATAATCCGATAAATAAATTGTACCCTTAATTTTATCTGAATAACATGGAAACAATGCAGTTTTTCCTTTATGACGCCACGTTTCAGCGCATTCAAAAGTTCCAACGTTTATTACTTGAAAAAATCACTCTTTCCCACGCTCCCCCGTCCCGTCTCCCGGCTTCGGGGGAACTTCGCAAGGAGCATAGAGTAAAACATATTTATGACTTTTGTGGCGGGAATATTAAAATTTTTGCCACCGGTATGTAAGGCCGCCATTACCCTGCCATTCTAATTTACGTTATATTTTTACCGTAAAACATGTTTTATACGAGATTCGTAATACCGGTCGTCAGACTGAGGTTTGGAAAGTTTTGATATTTTTATCTAGTTACTACCGCGGGGGGATGCTTCGGGGAGCAGTCTAATCTTTTTTTAAACCAAGACGGAAAACATTCAGAAATGTCAAATATATTTCTCATTAAGGACCCTCGGTTCTTCAAAATTTTATAGTACGAGAAATAAAATTTCGAATCTCATTTTATTTTTGGTTTATGTCTAGGTTATTGCACTAGTGATCGAGAATTCGAGATCGAGAAGCTAGAAAAAGTATCGCATTTACACGGCGGTTACGCTTATAGAATGGTATGACACAATATTTAAAATTAAATTTTTTCCAAGATAGGTAGTATTTGAAAATTTTTCTTTAACCCCTTTAATGAATACACTTATTTCGCGAGATGAATTATGAGTATATTTAACTTATAAATTGACAAATTAAATGAAAAAATTGAAATAATAAAAGATTTTACTCATCAAGAATGTAATGATTAATTAAAAATATTTTTATAATTTTTTTTACACATTTAAATAAAAAAAAATTATATGTATTTTTAGATGTATTTATGGTTATAAATTATTATTTTTATATTTTATTGGCACTTATTTATAAGGTACTCGTACAACAACTAAAAATATATCTGAAAAAAAAGACCTCGTTAGAGATCCTCCTCCGGGACTGACATGCAACGGTTCCCGGTGCATGTTTGTTCAAAACTTAGAAATCGACAGTGTTACCACCGTACGCGAAAATTGGCTTTCGTCGTTATCTACTTGTTTTGTTTCTATCGCACATACATTCCCAAGCCACGGCGTCCCAAAGTTGACTGAGCGCACCAAATTCGTAACCCTCTCGCAGCGGCGCGTAAGAGGGCGCGCATTGCAATTGCGATGTAAGGAAATCTTAGATATATTTTTAGTTTTAAATCTGACATCTTTACATGATGGCCAGATGACAGAAACTCATATTTTGAACCTTTTTTAAAGTCGTACTTTCATCAAAATATTTGCGCGACATCTTTTTACGTTCACATATTTATTTACAGTAATAATCTTTGTCGTGAAATCTCGCGAAATAATCTATAAAAATTTGAGAGTTGCATTAGAGAAAATAACCCTTGTAAATTTACAACCCCCCTGCTTTTCTACTAGAAGTATTTTCAAGATTTCATCACATGGGGTGTTATATCATATTGGATTTTTTGATGTTTGTATAATGAAACGTTTTAATATAACACTGGGAACGGATTCACAGGGCTTGCCGAAAGTACTTCGCATTACATACATACAATAAAAGTTAACGCACACTTGACTTCTTCCTTTGTGATATAATTCTACCCCCGCCTTGACTCGCGCAATATCAAACCGGGAACATTTAATGCAGAAATAAATTTCAAATAATATACGGTATATTTTGAAATTCTTTTGATCTGGCTAATTTTATTCAAATTTGAAATGTGTACCGAAATTAATATTAGATACATAAAAAAATATAAGCTTTATTGATGAACATTAATATATTTTTTTTAATAAAAATACATTTTATTGTAAAATTGCAATGCTTAGAAAATTGCTCTCTGATATTTAAACCACATTAAATTAATCAATCACATGTGAAAATATGTTGGATTTTTTTGTCAACCAATATTTTTTTAGATAGATTTCTATATATCTAACTATTTGATTAATATAATTTGTTGATATATAACTTAGCACGTAAATAAGTCAAATAGTTTTTTGGGATGATATTTAGCATTTACTTTTTTGACTGATTTTGAAAACCAATGTTTAGTATTTTTCGTAAATATTATATCAATGCACAATCGCTAAAGAGTGTTATAGAATTAGGTACATTGAATTATAAATGTTGAATACATGGTGCTCAATTCATAAAAGCATATCTGCAAATTTCGTTTCACATTGTTTAGTGCCATTGGCCAAAAATAGTTTTTTGAGATAAAAATTGTTTTATTTTTACTATCCTACGAAAAAAGTTTCAAATTTGTAATTATTTTAATGTCCGTCTTCGAATTATTTGTTTTAAAAACCATGTTTTGCTGTCATCAAAATGTTATTATTTTTATAATACACAAGAACATATTACATATAATTAAATTATGCTTTTCTTTATAAAATTCTACATCCTTCGACCAAATATTTTAAGCCTATGCGCAAAACCACCTCTTCTCACTTTGTCAACGCCATCCTTTCCACTCAATGTACATGCGTTTTTCATGAAATTAAATTCTTCTCAAAAGTTGCACTCTAGGACCCTGATAAAAAACCCTCAACATACACCGTTACTCTTTAGGGCCTGCGTAAAATAATAGCAGCCCCCTCACCCCAACCTCAATTTGAAAAAAATAAGAAATGTCTGTAATACGAAATTTTTTAAACACTCTTGTGAAAGGTGTACGTCTGTTTCAAAATGATAAACAGTGGAGAAATTTGGGTCTCCCCTCCGGAGATATAAACCTCTTTTCTTATTTCATCACGCTCCTTCATCCATAGATATTTATTTATCGTTAGACACTTGGATGCTTCCTTTGAATAATCTTTTGTAATTAAATTACACGCAGAACAATACTGCTACGCGGCGGAGGCCCGTTGTGTTTCTGCAGAAAGGCGCGATGTTATTGTAATCGGGAGAGCAGTCAAGTGGAAAAAATAATTAATTACATGCCTGGCGGAACGTCCTGCGAATGGGTTCGTCCCGAGTAAAGATTTTTGATAGGATTCAATATCGGGCTGATACAGATTATACAGTCACGCCCCTAGAAGGCTTCACGGTCATAAGCACCGAGGCAATATTAAAATCCTAAGTCTTACCCGAAGTACGTTCATTACCATCCAAATACCTCTACCGATATTAAACCACAAACTTAATCCACGAAATCACATTTTATTTAATATGAATTATACAAATCTCACATAGACGAAGCTATTTACATGAGAAGCATGTATAGAAGACTCATATACGATAGCCCAGGGCTTACAACCTGTATGAGATGACTTAAATTATTATCACTCTACATAATGCAATGCTCACCAATTCCGTCGTAAGAATATCCACGCGTTTTATATCAAATTTGTGTATATGTATGTTCCAATTTTGGGAACTATCCGTTTATTTTATAAGACTATGCAAAAATACTTCAATACATGTTTCTTATATAAATAGCCTTGTCTCCGTGAGACTTCTATAATTATAGATCACTATAATCATCTTAATTAAATAATAATCACGCAGTGGACAAATCCAGTAACTGTGTTCTCGAAACATACATATCAAATTTTATTTGTGACTAGCTGTAATCCTTCAACGGAACATTAGTTCGCGTCTTTGCTGAGCTAATATATATTTATAGTATATTTTTGGCGGTCCACGGAGAGGCGGCCGTAGCAACCTGCATGCGTAGTGCGGCCGGTTTGGATTTGCTGGCCTGGGGTTCAAGCCCCATCTTCTGCCGTTTAATTGTTTTTTTTTGCCGTAAATTCGAACGAAATTACGGACATTACACGAAGTTGCAGACGAATAGAAAGATAGACGGATGGACAGATAACGATATTATTATGTATGATTACAATTTTTCAGGATGTAGTGCCGTAAAAATAAAAATAAACTAGCAGGAAAGAAATCGGCTTCGCCGATTGCTTATTGCTAGGCCCTGCGGGAGGCTATTGTGGCCGCTGCGCGGCCAATTGTGTTTACTGTGCAGCAAACACAATTGTTTACCTATGCCTACGTCAGCCGCTTCGCGGTCAATTGTATCTGGTAAATTTCCACTTTTAATTACGGGTAGTTTAGATATAATTAAGACAACGTATTTATTCAAAATTTCTAACCGATTAATAAGTCAGAGCGGAATAAACCATAGTTCGATAGGTAGGTACCTACTCTCTTCTCTTCTCGCAGTGTTGATTACTTTTATACAACATTATAAAAAAAAAATCTTTGTTTAATTTTTACATAAACAAATTTGAATGTTCAAAACCAAAAATGTAATTAAAATTTCAACAAAAAAATATTCTCGACCGTAAAAAAAAAATTCGATCCTGCCAGGATTCGAACCTGGCATCTTCTGATCCGCAGTCAGACGTGTTATTCATTGCGCCACAATGCGGCACAAACAACGTGGGAAAATTATTGTATACAAATAGAAATCATCATCCAAATGCAGAAACGTACGACATTGGTTGGAGTAATTAATATTATAGATTTAGATAAATTCATCAAGATACACAGAAAAACTCAGAATCCAGATTGAGGTACATGGCCGGTAGATATATGCTTTTGAAAACCTTTGATTAGATTTTGAAGAAAAGTTGTAGTTAAAATATTGGTCATTTTTAAAGGAAAAATACGTAACTACCTTAGAAAATGTATGAAATTGACGACTTCTATACAAGACATTTTGAATTGATCTATCATCGCGTGCAGTGTGGTGAGCACAAACGAATAAAAAGCGTTATATAAAATAAACAATAGGTTACATATATTGTGACGTAGCAACCTCTGTTCGTCACACCTCTTCGCGAAACCTCTAAAGAAATGAATTTATCGATCCCCGCACCAACTATCTGCACCAAAATTTGATTTCTAACCGCGTAGGTACCGCAAATACTCTATGGAAAAAATAATGTCTTTGGTCTACTGCAGATAGTTTCACAGCGGTCGCGAACGGCGGGGACGATATTACAAAATGGCGCATTCGAAATCTGACACTTCAGCACGCAAGATGTGAACCTTTCTGTGAACCCTCGTGTTAATAGAGGGTTTTTCCACGGGAGCGCTTCGCGCCATGGCCAGGTGACGCAGCATGGAGTGAAAGGTGAATCCATTGCAAGGCCTGGGGGGCAGCTGCAGAGGTGATGTTCCGGTAATCATCTGCAGCCCAAAGCCTCGGGGCGGGGTTGTTCTCTGAACCCATAAGAGAGCAATCCTGCTTCAGATGCGAGGCCAGCAAAATGAAGACCACGACTTGCCTGGTATTCCAATTCTCTCTAATAATCAATTTCACATCACGCCTGGAGCGAGCTGCGTGTTATCTGACTCCGTAAATACAAGAACATGTGCATCAGGTCGAGCTGTTTTAGAAAAAAGGAACATTGCTAAGCACGTGCGGAAGCGGTGTTTGTGCCAGACTATTGTAGCTTCATTGTTTTAAATGTGATATAGTAATTTTGCCCAGATGTTCATTAATCTGCAGAATGTGATTACCACGCACCGACACCCGCGCTGCGTCACCGCCAGTAGTATAAAAGTATTTAGTTCCACTGTCTTTTCCATCCTTGTATGACGCGGCCGCTAGCGCTGATGTCGAGGCGTGGTAAATTTAATCTTCACCTCAATTTATTGTAAAAAAAAAGGGTTTCAATGTGCGAAATTCCCAAAAATACTTCATAAAAAATTGTCACCTTCTGTGGCATTATTAATTTCTGTTTAAAATTCATTTGAATAAATTCCCCTTCATCTAAATAATGTTTCGTTGTATTACCCTAGTCATTGAACTGTTGCAACTTAAAATAAGTTAAAGTGAGAGACAGCTGAAGTGCAGCGTAAACGACACCGGAAGTACCCTGAGTTTGAATTGTAGAAGTGAGGTGAGTCCGATTCTTCTCCGACTGAGCAAAACTGGTGGCGACGAGGAGTTCTGTTGGGAGCAACAGAACTTCACGTCGTAACATATAGAAATCTATGTATTATAAATATGTACGAGAGTCGGATTAAGAAAATTATGTTAACTCTCTTGAAATGGATTACGGTGTGAAATAGCGGCTTAAATAATAGATGGCGTCTCAGAAATGACGTTAATATAATTTTTTTTGCATAGATTGGTGTTATTATAAAAATACACCATATTTAGATATAAATTAAAAACATTATTTTCTCACATTTTTTTCCAAGGCGTAAAATAAATAAAATATGTAAACCAGTATTTTTGTACTTACAATTATTATTGGTCGGCGATGTTTTCTAACTATCCAATGATCATGTTTTCACAACTTTGCAGCAATAATGCATTTGGTGTCACTTTAAAAGTAAGTGGCACAAATATAATCATTATATTTTATATATATAAAAGGAACATATTATTATTGAGAAGTTGCAATTTCAGAATAAAGTTCTATGATTTTTATTTTTTTCTCTTTTTTTTTTTTTTTTTTAATAGAGATGTGAACACGGAATACGTGTCACATCAATATTCTTACTATTCTCAAACTAAGCTAAACGCTTGTACCATGAAAATAGGACTAACTTGCTAGTCTGGAGTGAGGTTCGAACCCTTTGGATCACGAGGCCAGTGTCCTAACCACAAGACCAACAAGCTACTCGTTTTATTAATTTTTAACTTTCGTTAACTTACCAAACTTGCAGAAATTGAATAACGCGCTATCTC
This sequence comes from Agrypnia vestita, assembly GCA_016648135.1. Taxonomy (NCBI): domain Eukaryota; kingdom Metazoa; phylum Arthropoda; class Insecta; order Trichoptera; family Phryganeidae; genus Agrypnia; species Agrypnia vestita. Next base: position 6,358 of record JADDOH010020778.1, on the reverse strand, counting down.
CGAATAGAATTGAGGTCCGTTGGTTCGAATCCCGGTAGCAGTTAAAATATTTTTTCGTTAATTTGATTTTTCTGTATGTCTTTTCTAATTGATTGATTTGCTAAATTATATTTTAAATCATAAAATTTTTATTTTCCTTGGTCCGCAGATAATATTTTTTTACAGTAATAATTCATTTTGTTGGCATTATAAATAATTAATTTCCTTTATTTTATAAATACACATCTGTTCAGCTTGATAAGGGTTCTGGAATTATGAAATGTTGGATAATTTATTTACAACTCAGATAGGTTATTCCAAATTTATTAATGAATTTTACATTAATACTTTTATCTGTTTATTCTGAGAAAATTAGAGCTATTCACAATAATAAAATTGATTAAATATTATAGCATGTAATTATTTTATTGCAAGAGGTAAAATAGACTTACATGTACAATTATTGTAAAATTTAAACGTGGTTTTGATTACAATATAGTGCATTAGTTACAAATGTAAAAAAATTGAATTTTTTTAAGGATGGTCTATAACTAAGCATTTATTACAAAAAAGGCATATTTTAAGAAATACGATTAAGGTTTATTATAAACTTTTAATTTTAATATGAATTTGAAAAGATAATTTAAAAATGTTTGAAAACATGGAAAAAATCATTTTAAATTTATTACCTACTAGTCTTTAATTCTATTACAAATGTACCAAACGTTTTTGTATTTGATATAAAACTCAAAGAATAAAAAGCTGAAAAGAGATGAATAAATAAATAAATATCATTGAAAATGCTAGAAAAGCAGCATTCTTCCACTCCAAAAGTCAAAATTTAAGATGATATCTACCTATCTTATTTTTTATGCCTTTATTCTACATAAATATAAGAAAACAGAAATTGAATAAAATTAATGCAATCGAGGCCAAGTCTTTTACATGGATTCTTTTACATTTACCTGTGACATCGATGAACATGATAGTATAATTTCAATGTCAGTTAACGACGGAAATGCCTTTCACTGTTTAATAGACTGTCCTCTGAAGAGTTTTTCATGAGGTTGTCATCACGAGACAATAGCCGAAACATAGATATTGCTTCTATGAGATTTCTTTGGAAAAATCTCGGATTTTGTAGTCCACCATGTACGAGTATATATTAAGTCAAGCACCGTCACTTGTCGGCTCACTTCACGTTTATAATATATCAAACGTCAAAATGTCTGTTTTTTTTAAATTTGACGTTTAAATTTTCAGAATATATAGTTGTAAGCTATGTCTAAAGGTAAAATCTGTATGTAATGTAATGTAATGCCGTATGCACGGGAGTTTCTACTGATCAAGCAATGATCTATGAGTTTATCTCACGATGATTTGAATATCAATATGTGTAAACGGTAGGTACTAATATTGATGTTAGTCTTCGGTGTCTTAATTTGTGAACAAGGGCTTTAATGAATTGTTTAAAGAATTAACTTATTCATAAATTCACACAACGGAAATAATTTCTTAATAAAACATCTGTTAATCTTCTAAGAAAATAAATGAAATAATATTAAATTTTTAATTGTTGTACTGTGACTAGCTAAAAGCACCACACAGAATAATAACGCGCGTGGGGATGGAAAGATACAGCGACAGTACCTAGCTGAATCAATAAGACCGCGGCATGAAATGCCACATTCAAAACATTTCAAATTCTTTGAAATAACCGGTCATGTATCCAAAGTGTAGGGGTGGAATCTGCGAGGCCGTTTTATTGAGCCTTTGACGGCGTTGGTATTTACAGACGCGCCCCTGGGGTAGTCGTAATATCCACAGCGCTCCTTTTTTCATATCCTGGCTCCTTTGAGCGCTTATGTGTTTTTTGGGTCACCTAATATGACGACAAGACAGCTTTATTTAGCTTAAAGCTTAAGACAACAAAACAGCGGATAAATGTTTACCGGGAAGAGGGAGGATCTCTTGAATAAATGAGCGAAGTGCCCCCGCCGCCGCCCACGGAGATAGGGTTGAAATTTTCACGGCGTTCTTAAGTTTAATCGCCTTAGAAGGGAATCGTTTTAAGAGCGGATTATTTATAAGGCGCAAAGTACATGACTCAGTTCATCAACCTGTAATTACAATTATACTAGTGGATGAGGTATGATCGGTATCGCTTATAATACACGAGCGTTACTCGTACGACCTCGCAGTAACTTCATTTTCAAGATTAGACATAAACTTTGGAGTAATTATTCATAATTTTCAATTAAAATTACATGGTTACTTTGAGGTGACAAATTTTGATAATCAAAATAATTATCTCAGTGTAATATATAAGTTGTGAAGATTTTACAAAGTTTTATGGTGGAAAAATAAGTCTTAATTTTAACCCGAGATATAACACTTTTGTTATAATAATAAATATAAAATAATGAAAAAAACTTAAATAAAGGATATAAACAATAAATCAATAATTAAATGAATATTCTTTAATTAAATGCTAAAACCGATTTAAGTTAATCAACACACCAAAATTTTAATTTACCACAACCCAAAATCTCTTTAATTATAAAAAACTAGAAAAATAGCAGATCACAATAAATTTGTATTTGAAATTAAAAAACATGTATACAGATATCCACTAGAGACATGAAATGATTTTGAGATGTTTGTGAACATCTGTTCACACTAAACTTGTACTTTCTACTCCAATATTATCGATAATAACAATAAAATTCCACACCTATTTTACTGGATATATATTTCCTTGTGTAGAATAAATGTATTCAATTTCATTTTACATTATTTAGATTAATGCATATTTTTACATTATACCTGCGAATTTCTATAATTCAACTACCTTTTGTAAAGAATTTAAACCTATGCTCCTTCTCTGGTGAGTGTTTGACTCTTATAGAGAAATAAGAAAGGTGTTTTTCCTTATTTTTATTGTATCTCAAGGTATATATAAAACAAAGCAATTAAAAATAATAATTATAAGGATAGGGTGTTTCAAAAAAATGTGTATTTAATTTAATAATATGTAGAAATTTGGCATAATAATATGAGTATTTTTGTAAAAGTTGTCACATTTTTTATATTTTATGTATGATACTCATTATACATTCATAAATTAATTAAACAATTGATGTTAATCAGATCTGCACCTGAATATTTTTTGTCATAGATATCATAAATCACTCAAAACAATCTTAAAAACTTAGTATCGGATTCAATGCGATTAAAAATTGGAATTCCACACAAAATTTCCTCTCCGTATTCCCCGAGCACCACAAATCAAATTCAAAATGAATCTTCGGTCAACGACTTCGAAAATTTGCTAGACTAATCCTTCAATCTTCATAAATGTCATTTAATAGGAGTATAAAAATAAAATGAAACGGCGCGGGTGATCACCGTTGATACAAATATTAAATATCCGAGAGAGGATAGGACTCTCTAAGTGAATCTCTTTTCTCTACTGCAGAAATATTCCACAATTCTCATTACTTTCTCCGAATACCCCCAGGGTATTGCCGATTGAATGACATGGAAAAGCAATTATATTGAAGATTATTTGTGATAAACGTCTCGATTGAGATGTATACGTACGAAAGAACTGTTTCCAATATCGTTTTATCGATTGCATTATTTGATAATATATAATAATAGCAGAGAGTAGATGCTAGTTAGTTAAGTTGGTCGATTCTCGGCCAATGTTGGCCGTATTCGGATTTTTCCGTAAAACATATATTAAAAGTTGAAAATATGCGACGTAACTGATTTTATTTTAATTTTAGCATCGGGATTATCATGAGGTGGTTAACGACCCTGATAGATAGTACTATACAAAAAATTGACGCGAATACGATGTTTTGCATGTGTTAACCCTCTAAATTGAAAAATAAATTAGTTAGATTCTTGAACGAAAAGAAAAATTTATTTACAAAAGTAGCCTAAACGTTTGCAAGGTATTTTTCGTACCACAATAATTCATATTGAGTAAATGTAGTTTGGTCAAGTAAAGAGAAGGAATGAGGAAATAATGGTAAGAAAGATATACTATGCCGCAAGTGTCGACGGCAACATAAAGAAAGGGCGGCCGAGGAAGACTTAGCATTACCAGGTTAAGCAGATACTGGAAGATGCTCCATTAGGATTCTCAAAAATCGTTGGGCTTGCGAAGATTTATGAAAATGGATGAGGCGAGAGTTGTGTGTCAGGACAGAATAGTGTGGAACTTCATCCTTTCTGCCTACCCCTGCGGTGAAACGGCGTAATATTATGTTAGTGACTTGGCTGTAAATTATTGGTTGATTTGGCACTATGGCAGTTACTTTGTGTGGTACCATGATTATTTTGATTTACACTAAATCGAACTTTGTAATGCACACGTTGAGTTAAATTTATCACAACTATAGTCTTGAGTGGAGCAGTCCCTCTCATCATCGGGTATAATTTATAACATACCTGATGATAAATTATACCCGATGATGAGAGGGACTGCTCCTCTAGAAATTATAGTTGTAATAAATTTAATTCAACGTGTGTACATTCCTTCCTTCCTGGGTTTCAATCCGTGGGATTGGTTTGCAGCAAAGCACATCTCCTTCTCCATTCTGCTCGGTCTCCGACGATCCTCTTCAGCTCTGTGTAGGAGGCGCAATTCATATCTTGGCACACTTGCCCAAGATATTCACGTCGAGGGCGCCCTCTGGCAATCTTTCTCTCTACTATTCACTCCAGTATAGTTTTGAGCAGATTTTTATGGCGTAACATGTACATTACAAATTTCAATTATGTGTAAATCAAAATAATTGTAAATTAATCATTTGACTTCAAAATCTCAGTTTGAGTCAAGCGTCGCTGCGGAACATCATACACATTTTTACCTAAATGAACATCATCCTGATAAAATGTAATTTTTGCAATGTTACTTAAATATTTACAATATTCTAACATTTAATTATACTTTAATATAATACCATAAATGAGAGATGAAAAATGTTAAAATCGGAAAGATTCCCATGATTCCGTACTACACACCACCACCAATATCATTAAACAGAGAAAAATTATATACCTACCAAGAGCGCAGATGTTGCTGGTGGCGTATGATACGTATCCCATAGACATCTATCTCACAAAGCAAACAGCTAAATTTTACAAGAAATAATCGCTGAGCAGTGACTATTTTTCACAATACATGTCGCAAGACACAATGAGAAGGCTGGTGGTACAATCAAGGTAATCAAATAAACTCGATAGAACCCATATCCGTAGAAGATCAAAAAATCGACGGAGAAAAAAATGGAAAAACAAAAGCTCTGGTGATGTCTGCAATCAACAATTCCCTTCAGGAATATGTTAGGACTGCTGCAGATCGGAACAGATGGCGCCGAATAATTTTAATTATTCTGTTGTCGTTACCAATGACACAACAGCTCTGCCAATAGCATAACGAAGAAGAAGAAGAAGAATCTATGAGAATCAATTCCTAAAACTTTGTTGTTAATATACTATTTTATAAAAGAAATGTCATTATTAAGAATTCTAAATCGTGTCAACAGATACAATTTTTAAAATACATATTAGGTCCTTACATATGAAATTGACGTTTAGTATGGGAGGAACATAAAGCCGATTTTTTTTTATTATAATATATTTATTTAATCAAAGTATGTACCATTGCTATCTATGCACTTTTGCCATCTCATAGGTAGTTCATCGATCCCTTTACTAAAAAAACCATTCGGACGGGAATCAATAAAATCTTTGAAGGCGGTTTGGACTGCCCCATCGGAGTTGAATTTTTTCCTTTGCAAGAAGTTATCCAAATTACGAAAAAAATGGTAATCTGTTGGGGCAAGGTCCGGAGAGTACGGTGGATGTCTTAGACATTCCAATTGAAGCTCCTCTAATTTGGTAGCCGTCTGTTGTGCAGTGTGTGGTCTAGCGTTATCATGAAGCAGCAGTGGCCTAGAGCGATTAACCAGCCTCGGTTATTTAGCAGCTAGCTTTTCCATCATGGTTTGCAGTTGCTGACAATAGACATCTGCCGTAATCGTCTGCCAGATTTAAGAAAGCTGTAGTGAACGACACCAGCACTAGTCCACCAAACGCTCACAAGTAACTTTTTTAGAGTCAATTTTCGCTTTTGTGGGCATTTGTTGGCTGGTTCGGCAGGGGTTCAGGCCATTGCGATGAGCCGCTTCCCGATATCGTACAGGATCCCTTTTTCAACACAGGTAATGATTTTCGATTTAAAATCCCTTCATTATATTGTGCCGGGGTTGAGTAATGCAACGCAGCAGTCCAACGCGCTTCACTCAATTCGTGAGGTACCCACCTTTCAAGCTTTTTCACCTTACCAATTTGCTTCAAGTGG
>JADDOH010020775.1:0-17170 GCA_016648135.1 Agrypnia vestita | reverse complement strand
ACGAATTTGAAAATAGTAAGAATATTGATGTGACACGTATTCCGTGTTCGCATGTTTATTTAAAAAAAAAACACTTGGGTTTATTTATTTAACCAACCGGTTATGGAAACTATAATTCCCTTTAACAAAAAATTATATTATTAATCTATTTAAAATAATGGGATAAATAGCGTACAACGGGAATTCTCAAATATTCGGAAATTGCATTATCGTTCATTAATTTATTAAAAAAGAAAATATCTAAATTCTAAATAATTAAACATTATGTTCATCTGAAGTGAACGTAGTAAAGCAATGAATTTTTAACCAATCGAAGGTCAGACGTCAAATAAAATAATTTTATTTTATATCATTTTAAATTTTTTTATGGCGTCATGGCCAATTATTACGTTCCGAAGACGATTAGTTGATAGTTGATACTAAAAATATCGATACAATTTATCGTATCACAATTTAACACACCCACTCTTTTATAAGTGTAAGTAGATACAAATGAAGCACTTCGAATCCGATAATTATTTTCTTAAATGAAAAATATTTTATTGTATTTTCAATGTATGTAAGATTATAAAGCAATGTTAAAATTAAAAGTCTTCCCTGTGAAATCACTTGACTTCTGTAGTATATTTCTTCCCTTCACAATTTTTAAATTGCCATCCCTAATATTAAATATTACCATGGATATGTTGTCTCTTATTTAGCTCCCGTCAGTATGACATTACACCTCCCCTCGAAAAGGTAATAATGTCACCATACACATATTTAATGTAACGTCTTAAAGGTTCAGTTTTTCAAAACATTTTAAACTCATTTTTTACTTACACTACTGTTCGTCCATATAAATAATATTATTATCCCATTGAGGATTGTATTTACCTACGTACAGTAATAAATATTTATTTTATCATTTATAACCCATATCCACCGTTATGAAGGATGGTGCGAAATCATCTGTTAATATGCGTATCGTTAATGGTTTTTTTTAGCTATATATTTATATTATTGCCGTTTTTGGTGTCATATAAAAGATAAGGTCTGTGCTTATGTCCCAAAAGCGATCAAATCACTCAAGTTCGAGCTGTTGTTTGTGAAATAGGGTCTCAATTATGCAAAAACGTGATAAAAAAGCCATCAAAAGTATGGCCATTGGTCAGAGATTCCGAGATTTCCTATTCAAATGTGGAAACATCGGTTTCCACATTTGATCGAAATTTCTGTATTTAGTATGGAAACAGAATATAATAACGTTTTTTTATCTAATAAATATAGATATTTTTATCTAATAAAAATATCTATATTATCTAAAATAACTGTTGGTTTTAGATAATTTATTAAACGCATTTAAAAAATATTTTTTATAAACAAATATGATAATAATAATTTGAACACTTTATGGTTTTTATTCATATTTTGTCGTTGATAAGCTGCAACCGAAAAACGTGGTATAATTGTCAAAGCCTTAAGTGGTTTATTAAGTAGCAGGTTGTACGGGAGACGATGTGATTTGGCGATATAAGTCGACGATAATAGCCACTAAACATATGACTAATAAAGGTGAAGTTATAATAAAAAGTCCTCGTTTATATTCCCCGTCGTAATAAAATACAGCCGTGAGTTCACTGGGGTTTGTAATCTATACCTGAGAGTGCGTTATTATTTCAAAATTACCATTCTTTTTCATCTAAAAAACTTTGAATGCAACTGGATAGATGTCAGTTATATAATTATAAATTAATTATAGAAAATCACTTTATTCAATGACCGATATTTCATTATTAATGTACACTAAACTAAATTGTGTACTTCTGCAAATTAATCTTATATTTTTATCGCATAAGCATCAATTAAATCTTCAACTCAATCACAACTAAAATTTACGAACGATCAATATTTTTTTAGCATTATTATCAAAACATTGTCAGGATAATGTAGTATTTATTTGAATTAGACGTGAATTGTAAATTATTTTAGTAATATTCAAATTTTAACGGGGTCAGTTGTTCGAAAATCCGTATATGGATAAACGCAGTTTTTGCTTGCGTCCATTTTCAAATTGTTTGTTAACATGTTTGCGAAAATATGATTGTTAAAAGAATCCAGACGGTATCTCAACAATCATGTTTTTAGTTTAGATATTTGATTTGATGTTATTTGATAATAGGTTTCAATAATTCAACAATTTGACAATAGACAATTTAGATACAAGACATTTTGGAATAAATTAAATACTATGTTTTAAACCACTTTATTGCTATATATTTGTCAACTAGTTTCGGTTGGACTCAACATTGTCCTGAAGAAGTTTGAGTCCAACCGAAACTAGTTGACAAATATATAGCAATAAAGTGGTTTAAAACATAGTATTTAATTTATTCTTAAATGTCTTATAATGTCAAGCCACAAAGTGTTTTCATGCTTTGCAAAGTTAATACTTTTCAGATGTTAAAATATCACGAATATCCTCCTATAATTTTGTAACATTCCATTTTTAACGGGGCAAGTTGTTCGAAATCTTGGATACGAATATTCGCAGGACGTCCATTTTCAAGTTCTAAGTTAGGTACCTATTCCTATTGATGCGTGGGGTTCGTGTGCGCATATTCATGAATCATACGTCGACACATACGAACGCGTGAATATTGTATGTCCACACATTCGCGAAAACGTCTGGGGGACTCGCCCCCATTCGATATTCGAAATTCGAGGAGAAAAAATCGGAAAAAGGGGCGGGAAAGCGGTGCGCGTTTATAAATGTCAAAACAAATTACGCGTGCGGCTAAATCCGAACATGCTGTTATCCTTTTCTCGCACGTTCTAAATGTGCGCGATAACACTACGCGCGAGCGGGACGGGCGTATGGGATGCGTGCGATAAACGATTCGGCGCTACCACCCGATTGAAATAAATTTATCGTTTTTTTCTCGGTCGGCGTAACAGCGTCGGGATATTCGGTCGGACGTAGCTCTAAGTGCTCCGCTAGTTGTAATTCATCGTTTCTATTAATTTGCACGTTAATTTTATGATCGTTGTGAAAGAATTAAACAAGATTTTAAAATGCACGACCAAAAAATACTTCCCTGTTTCAAGATAAAAGGCGGCATGATAAAAGTGTTAATCTGCATATTCGTTATAGAATTTGATATGCTAATTTTTTTTAATATTCAATACAATAGATTTTTTAATAGATACTCCTAATAAAGTTTTAATGTAAATGAAGTTATATTCCTGTTGGAAACGTATACAAATTCCACTCGTCTCTATAATTCTTAAATTTGATGTTCAACAGCAGTTTACTCATTTTGAAAATTGTAAAAAAATACCCGAAAGATGACCATTTTATTATTCATGTGTTATATTTTTTATGTGTAAATATTGAGGGGTTTTGGTTCCATGTAGTGAGCCGCAGATTTTAACCAGATGGTTCCATATTATCAGGGAACACCACCCTATAAAATTTGCATACGCGTAAAGATCGGGTCTTAAATGTCAAAAGTATCCGAGTGCTAAAATGGCCTTGCGATTTATGAATGTTACGTCCTTTTTTATTTTTTATTAATTCAATAGTCGCTTCGATATCCAACTTCATTCCACGTCGCATCTTTTAAAATTTCCGTTTCTATTATCATATCTTATAAAGTTATCAACTATTAATATCAAATTATTAAGGTTTACTCGGATCATTTTTATTATTGTTAGTTTTATTTAAGTGTAGGTACCTTATGTGTTTCGAAATGTATTAAAAAATGTTTTCTGTATCATCGGGTGTCAAAGCTGGAACAAAAGCAGCTTAGCATGCGTGTATATGAACAGGCGTGTGGTGAGATACTGCGTTAAGAATGCAACAAAATAATACTGTGTCTCGCTGGCGCTACCTGGCGGGTATTTATAGCTCAAAAATCAATTAAAAATATTTGTTGTTTTAGGTTACACAGCGTGCCAGCCATTACCGTCTTGAGGTATTGATGACCAATGTTCCCTCTAAGGTGTGCGGATGCGTACTTATAAATATTTGTCCGCACACATATTCGCAACCCCTGCATATATTACATGCACTAAATGTTGAACATTCTTACAGACTCATTTCTCACTTCTCTCTTTCAAAAAGTCGTGCGCGTCAGAAGGAACGTTCTCGATGACTTCTGACAAGCGTCCTTAGTTTTTTACAAAAGATTCGCTTGTAGTGTGTTTACTGTAACAGGAAGCCAGATTTGACTACGTTTGACGACCGCGATTGAATATGGTATTTCTAGTAGTTTAAAAAACCTTCTAATTAGCCTTTGAATGAAAGTTTTGTGAAACTACGAAATGGTAGTGTTGCGAACCCTGGTGACCATAATAATATGTGTACACGTATCGAGTTATCTAACTAGTTCGCACGATTTGCAAACTTCAAATTGTCAGGGAGAATTCGGAAGAGTAAGGGCGAGGGTGGGGTAAACTCTGATAGAGACCGGAAAGTTTATGTGGGGTGGGTTCGGTTTGATGGAGGGGGTAGCTGAGTAGGGGGCTGCAACCCTATACGAGTGCTTTCGGGTTTTGCATTCGATACCCCGAATTGTTTTTATGGCAGTGTAGCTAAATGGTTTGGCTCATTTTGAGAGCCATTCGGGCTGCATGTTATTTTATATTTCTGTGGAAATGAGAAGAATAAATTGAGACACGTGTTATCGCAGTACTAGCAGCTTTTTTGTAATTCAATTCCTGCGACTGAATTTTTATCTGTGTTCGTTTATTTCTTAATGTTTACTAATTTAAAAGCCATCACGCCGTTTCCCCATGGGAGTCAGCAGAGTGTATAGAGCGCCACACTCTTCTGTCCTGACATACAACTCTCGCCTCATCTATATTCATACAATTTTGCATGCAAGTTCGACGCTTGTTGAGGCTTCTAACGGAACCATCTTCTAGTATCGGTTAATCTGGACTAATTTTTTAATATATTTCAAGGTAATCAAATATTTTTTTGATTCATAAGGTTTTTTTCTGTGTATTTTTTAATTGATTTCACTAATTTGTTTTTATTTAGTAATTGAATAATAATACAGAATATTTAAACTCTTAATTTATAATCCTTATCATTATAAGATAGCAAATCATTTATAAAAAGTATAAAGGATAATCCATAAAGAAAATTGTTTTCGATTACATGTCGATTTTTTGCTCATAGTACATTCGGCCACGATTAATCTGATAGTAGTCTATATTTACATACTATTTTATAGATAGGGAATAAAATCATATTAATTACATTTTAATTATAATAATAATATTGACTCTGTCGATGTCCGTCATCAGCTGAAACTAGGAAGTAAAGAAAATAAATTTTGATTAAAAGTGAACAGTATATTTAATATTATTAATAAAATGGATAGCCACTAAGAAATTTTAGAATGTTTAAAATATGGTTTAATAATAATTATTAAAATTTGTTAAATTTGCTTTTATTTTAAACAACACATTGAGTTCGGTGTACATAACTTACTAATTAATACCTACGATAAGTGCGTTGTTGCATTACTGTCTAGCGTGAAGCAGATATATAACTTTGTCTCTTTCTCGCATTGATAGTGGTAACGCCCAACTTGACGCGTATTTATATATAATACATTCTTGAAGTGCCGTGACCAAAAAATTGACATGTATTTAAAAAAATTTAATTTGTAGATTTTTATAGTTTTAGAAAAATTCTATCATAAAGTGCGCCCGTACTTTTTACCCTATATAATATGAACGAATTCAGAAAATGTCGGGGGGGATTTTTGAATTTCTTTAATCCAAAATCTAACGACGTATGTGCCTGCAGGAAGGCCTGGAAGAAAAGCCCCCTGTCAGAAAGTAATTTGTCAGGTAGCTAATCCTGTCATGTATTTTGCGATGAAATCGTATAAAAAGTTAGTACTGTGTCGCAGTAAGCCTCGTACACATCCTGTATTATTTTGTTTCTCGGAGGGGAAGCAATGTCATCATCCCTTAAAACTGTAATCCTCAACCGGAAGAGAAATCCTCCACAGTAGTTTTTTTTACATTTTCTACTTGAATGAAAATATATTTTGGCTTCTTGTGTCATGGTAAAAAATTAAGTCGGTATTGTACAATACTTCTAGGATACCTACTTGTTTATCTACTTTTCCTATATTTTTTGTTCAATTTCTGTTCTTCTTTTGCCTATCCCACGCTTAAATTCCAAACAACAGTGACAAGAGCTACATTATACACAACCTACGATGACTTATTTATTCTTTGCTTCTTTCTACGTTATTAGAAAAATTTACGTCTTACATACGCGTTCCTCTCATTTCAAGCATTCATTTATTTCAATATAGGGTACAAAAATTACCTATTACATAATAGTATATGTAAACAAGAAATCAAAAGAGAGTACCTCTTATATTAAACAAAAAAACTACAGTAAGAATTGCCATTATAGTATAGACAGTTGTTTGAAGGTTTTAACAGTAACATAATTTTAAAAAGGAGGTGTGAATTATATAAGATTTAACAAATAGATAAAATAATTTGTTTGTGAATACATTATGGATCAAGGATGGCAGGGTGTAGAGCTTTTATTAGCACATTATTATAAAGTATGACAAGAATTCACTTTTCCTTGGTGTAATAAAAATATATTAATTTGATTCATCTTATTAGTATCATATTCTTAATATTTTGAAAAAATATATTTTTACGCAGACTTCTGTTTACTTAGTATGTAAATAAGATTTATATAAGAATGGCAAAAAATTAAAATAAACCAGTCTGTGTCTACAGAAATCTGTTAAGATTTTTATGGCTACAAAATCCAGATCCAAATCCAAATCTTTAACACTTTTTTTTCGTGGTCTATCTTACAAACTAACATTTTTTTATATACTTATTGTTGAAATGCGGAGGTGGAGGATAAAGACACCTAATTAACTAAAATTTTGAGTAATTTGAAATATTTTTAAAATAAGATCGATAGAAGTGTCACGACCGAGCTTGTATGAAGCTGGAATCGGTTATCTGATTTCGCTGATGGTTGTGGCCGGCGCGCTTTGAGGAACAAAGTGCCTATTATTAATTCAAATAGCAGGTTCAAAAAACTCATCAATTTTAATTGAGAATCGCCGCAAACACACATTTTAATTTAACTGGAAACCATGCCGTCAACCGCTCATCTCTCCATATTTGGAATAGCGATATATATAATTTGTATATTATGCTGCTTCCAAATATTTATTTTTATTTTTAATGTTTAAGGGCTGTAGAATTCTTTTTAATATTTTAGTTTAGTTCACATAAGCACATAAGTTGAGACTTTATTTTTTGTTCGTTTGGCTTATATTATTTTGTATCCTATATTTTTATATCCTTGAAACAAGAAGGTATCACTTGACATTTGCTTGCCACTGAATATTGAGCTTCAATATTAATTAGCTTTTCGATTTCAGAGTTTGGTTTGATGAGATGAATTTTTTACAAAGATGATAAGGTAAATGGATTCCTAATTTCTAACCCGTTATTAACTCAGTCAAACACATATACGACCAATAGTTTTTTATTGTTTTCTTTTACACTACTAGGAAATTTGACGTATTTAAAACAAAACTTTAAAAATAAAATTGTTGTTAAAATTTTGATATAAATCAATTTTGAATCAAATTGCTCACCAAAAAGTCACAAGCCTGAATGGTTGAAAATTCGAAACTCTAATGAAAAAAATATTTTCAAATAATATGAAAGGATCAACTTATTTTATTTTCGATACTTTTGTTGACGGAAATAAGCGATTCCGAAAATTCCAGACTTAAGAATTTATCGTACAAATCTATGTAGAGACCTACATAATTTCGACATTGTATTTTATTGAATACGTATTAATTTATATTTTAAAAAAATTCGCAGTTTATGTACATATAAAGGTATACCTACTTTTATATATTATGTATATGTGTACTACACTAAACCTATCTGTTTGTAAAAGCCCTGTAGGGCATTAATAATTGAATAAATAAATAAAATAAAAATACCTACCACATGATTTTGTACATGGGCACCTACATGTTAATGCCTACAGATATAAATTTATTTTCGGCTCACCCTATGTTCACGAGGAAATTATGAATATCAGGGGGTTTTATTATCCGGGGGCATATTGAAATAAACAGAAACTAGTAAAATGTTCATCCGAAAATTCCACCCCATCCAATGGTCCCGGTTGGATTCCCCGCTGAGAATAGGAAATCTCGAGGACTTTGTTCGCGTAATATGTATTTTTCTTTTATTACAGCGGAATATGCGAGGACTCAAGGACTGATCCCGCTCCTCCTTAAGCCCTTTGATCTCTCGGAGGAAATATGAGAAGATGATAACTTCCAAGGATATTTGTAATATATTTTTGTACTCGATACTGTGTGTAGATGAAAGTATTGCGAGTACACCCGGGTTATTTATTCATCATTCACGTGTACATTTACAAAATATTACTGACATATTTTTTCGAATACAAAACATTATTCATTTTTAATGAACAATTCAAAATAAATGATATGCGAGGACATACACACATTTGTATGAAATAGGAGCGTTTCAAGAACCAAGACCGTCATAGAGAGAAGATCACGGAGCAGTTTCAACATTATTGGTATTTTCCACTAGCGAGGTATAGAGTTCCTACGTTTATTTGGATTGTAGGAACTTCATACCGTGCTCTTGGGTTTGCCAAAATTCTCAATTAAGAAGAATTCATTGTACCCATGGAAAATGAATAAGAAGAAATCCTACATTTATAATAATCCTGACGTGTGTTTATAAATTTTTTGGCAGAAGCAATGACACACACATTAATAACAAAAAAATATATTTACCAGTGTTCCCCGCACCAATTCAATAAATCATTCCAAATGAAGGCTTATTACTCCGTGAATTCAGACACTTGTCCAATATATTATAGGTAGAAGTTTTTTTATCAATTTTTTATATATTTCAATATTAAGAAATATAGTTGTATTTCATTTTTAAAAATATAGTTGTATTTCATTTTTAAAAATATGTTTTACTGTAATCTTTATAGCCATTATGTAAAAAATAAAAAAAACAACTGCCGATCAAGGTAAAGCACCAAGCTCCCAAGCTACATTTAATATCAAAACCTTACATCAGTTACATAATATCTTCCTTAATGATCTTAAACTGGCAGAAAAACGCCGTATGTCCATCAATCCACTCCATTATAGGCCTATTCCCGCTTAGACAGTAATAGTAAGATTTATTAGAAATATTTAATAGTTACTTGGTATTTTTTAGACTTAATATATTATAATATCTTCATGTTTATTTTATGTTTAACGCACGCATGAGACGTCGTTTTAATTAATGTCGCAATATACATTAGGCAAGATGCCGCGTGAGAGAAGTGATGAAAAGATAAAGCAATGTGGGAAAAGGTTATTAACCTGGCTAATCAGATCTGATCACTAAATATCATTAACTAACTTTAACCTCTTCAGAATGACGGTATTTTACATGTCAGTTCCTAAGGAATAAGTACCTATTTATTTATTTGTATAAAAAAAAGAAAAAAATTATTATATAGAAGTTATGGACTTTACACGAAGTTACGACGGACGGACAGAAAACGAAATTATTGTAATTGGGATACCGAGGTTTCCAAATTGAAAAGCAGTCACAGGCTAATTCTTATCATGCACTCAAAACATGCCAATCTTAAATTTTCACCACATTCCGAGTATCTTCATCTTGTCCCCGATATCGTTATTTTTTCATTTACTTAAAAATTGTGTACGCTGTTAAATTAATTATATATAATTTTAATTGGTAAGTAGTGGTTTGTTTTTTACATTATGTATCATGATCGTATCAATCTATTATATTTCTTGTTTGTACCGGTTTTTTTATGCAATTATAAATAAAATATGCACAATTAGATCGCGGAAAAGCACTGGGTGTTGTACACAGTGGTCTTCTACTTTACCACTCATTCTACTATTGCGGACGGGTAACACAAATTAAGTACACACCTAATGTATAGTTTTTTTTCCCAAAGCCATCAGCAGGCCTGTTATCAAGATACACATCTCATGTTCTTAAATACTACCTGTATTCTAAAAGAATGATCAAATACATTATTATTATGGCATGCGTGATGTATTATGTCTTATATCAAAAACTGCTCCCAAACTGTTGTTATTAATGATTATACCTGCAATAAATCAGATTGGACAGACATCACTACTGAAGTTGTTTAGTTGGTCCTCTATTATTTAGCATTTATATGCCCGTACATATTATACTTTTTTCCAGTTGTTTTTGGACTCTATCAGAATTATACCCTCACTTTAGATCAAATCCAAATATTCCAAACAGTAAAAATTGTCGTCTTATCATGGATATTTGATGAATGTGTTTTTAATTATAACATTATATATCGAGTGTCACTTTTGTTTGTATAATTTTATCAGTGCGCTCAATTATCATTATATGATTGATTAGCCTGCTCGAAAAATTAATTCAAATAATTGTACTAAAATACTCTCTAAATTTAACAAAAACTTACTATCGAAATACTTCAGAAAAAGCATTTTGTTGGGTTGTTATATAATTGTAGCCTATGTTATTAGTAACGAAGGTAAATTTTCGATTAAGAATAGAAGAAGAACAACTTGAAAATTGTAACGTTAATAATAATACGCGTTGCCTGCTGCTTGCGTATCAAAAATAAAAAAGGATAAAAAAACAACAGAAAACACTTTTTAATGAAATATAATTCAATTGTTAATTTTAACTAAATATGGTTAAATATACACCACGGAAATTCTAAAAAATATGAATATACGTGAATAAAACGTATGAAAATAAGGTTTTTAATTTTTCGATGAAAACAAATCCAGCGTTTGGTTTTTTTTGTTCTATTGATAAATAGTGTCTCACAGGTATCTCACTGTAACGGGCTGAAGCATTTGGAGTTCACTTTTAATTAGATTCGTTTAAAATCAGGATCTTCTTCCGATGAAATCTTTTGATTGGTTTTACGATTTTTTGGATATGTCTGTGTTGTGATATGTTACAATTTTTTTGGAAAAGATTATGTTATATTTTTCAACACATTGGTCTCATTTGTTGTATCTTAACTAATCAATTTCATTAATTAATTATTTAGAAGGACGGATGAACCCAGAGATTTCTCAGATTTGCACTAGGTATTGCAGTAGGTATGTATACGTAAACTTACGTATTGTATAGCTTGTTCGTCATCGCTACAAACCACTTTTTTTTACTTTTTAATTAAATTATCGGGAAATATTACTGTATTCTTGAACATTTAGTAATATTTCAATACACAAATAAATAAATCAAGATAAATTATAAAAGTCTCACAGAAACGTGTATTGATAGGGTGACCCAGGGCTCATAAGCTGGCTTAAGTAATTACTTATATTTTTAAAGTGGAATATTAAGCAATATTCTTATTTATTTTACTACATATGATAATCTTCCTAATTATTAAATATATACCTGAACTACTAGAATACGACTGTAGAAAAATTGAAAATTATTATTTTCAATTTTTTAACTTCTTTTATAAAACAGTATATATTTTTAACAATATTATTATCTGATTAAAGGGAAATTCCCTGGATTTTCCTCTCCATCAGTGTTTTATAAAAATCTACGAAATTTAATCTTATTCAGTGAAATAGAGATAACCAAGTGTAAATCTCCCCTATATCAAAATACTTCGTTATAACGTATTTATTATACAGAAGGAGAAGAGTAAGGTTTACATCCCAATAAATATTTATGTAGGCATGTATATATAAAAGTGATTGTGGAGGTATACACAAGAGTCATTTAAAGGCGCTATTTATGAATCGTTATAACTCGAGTTGATCCTTATCTCAGTTATCTTAATAACTTAGTCGGAGTTACCTCTCATGACTAACGGCTGAATTTTAGAATTCACTATTTGCATGTAAATTAGTTTAACGAAATGACTTAATGGATTTGTGTATTTAAGCTTCGAACTCAACATTTCAAGACGTCGTTTTTTACTTTTCAGGCTCTGAATAAAACGGTGTATGGTGAGTGCATACCAGAAAGTTTCTGTAAATTTTATTTTTTAACCATAGTTGACGAAGTTGAAATAATTACCGATGTTGATATATATATTATTTCACGTTTAGATTTACAACTTTTAATTGTTTTAAAATGGCTGCCGATATAACAGTTTTGCGTTTGCAGTTCTGGTTCAGTTTATTCAAACAAACATTTTTATACGAGATATATAGTTAAAATATTATTTTCAGTGGTTCTTATGTTATGTATTTAATCAATTAATTTAAATTAATGAGTAATGTAAATATTTTTATGTAGGAATTACATAGTGAAATTAATATTTTCAAGTAAATTAAGAAACATTTAAGATAGCCATAAATACGATCGAATACGTTATGAAAAGAGAATTTCACGGGAATTAATTCTTTAGGTTATATTCTTAGATACGTTTTACGATAAGACTAGAAGATAAGGAATATATTTTTTACAATTAAAGCGGAATTATTAATGTCCATCAGTGTAACTATGGAATACATGTTGTAACAAATAATTATTAATGAATTATAATCACGTGTTGTGCGGAAGGAAATAAATATGTATGTTAGATAAAGAGAATTCCAATGGATCAAATGATTACCCACATAGTTTACAATTAAGTGTTGATATATTTCGTATGATATAGAAGAAAATAAATTTAAGAAGGAATGTTAAATACGTACTTTAAACGCGTAGGTTTAAAACGGGAGCCTAATCGTTAACTGATATTCAAAAACTCTTCGGCTATAATAGGAACCCTTTAAATATAATATGTAATCTGTTGGTAGATGTTGACGACTCAGTATTATTTTGACGTATATTTTCAAACCTCACGGGCCATAGCTTTAGATTTTTAAAATAGCAGTAAAATGTCAGAGGTTTTTTTTAAATATTCATGTACCTACTAATGAGACAATTTGTAATAGTATCAACGCGATTAGAAATGATGCACTTGTAGCAGGTAGTCTACAAGCAAATAGAGTACGCAGACCATTGTGGACTCCAAAAAATAACGAATTTAATTACAGTATCGATTACCTGATATGTCCTGCAGTGGAATCCTAGCCGTCAGCTGTAGAGGCTGGTGAACTATTTTTTTAAAGTAAAATTAACTAAACTAGTAAATAAAAAAAATTGAAGTTATACTTTTATACACTTTCTTTGCAAATATTCGTAATCAATTCTTTAACATCACCCACGCAGCATCAAACGTGTAGTTTTAAACTTTAAAACAAATTTTCGAACGGCATGTTTTTTAGCTATTTTTGTGGCTATTGCTTGTGAGTGGCGTGATTTTTAATTTTAATCTATATAATGACCAAATCGTGTTGAAAATTATTTAATAATGTGTAGTCATCCTTTTTTCATCATATCATATCCAACTTTACGTAAATTTTGAAAGTTTTAGAGCTCTAGCTAGTCGAGAAGTTGGTGAAAATTTTAATTACAAAATTCCACCACAACAAACAACAGACAAACAGACAGTGACAGTTAAATAATAGCATGTAGTAAACGTATGACTGTAAAAACAAAAAGTACACAGGCGCTCATATGTAGTTTATTATTTTTTTCATTGTATCTAGTCGTACTTGCTAATGAATATATATTATGTTAGTCGAAACATTAGATCACTTACTAATCAAATATCTCCATTACCACCAGAATTTTTTTTTTTAAATACCATCACGTTTTAATTTATGTGTGCTATATTTAACTCAAAATATTATTAATTTACATTAGAACCTTTTAATTATGTACATCTTTTGGGAATGAATTTAAAAATTCCTTTTTATTACACGTCATCCGTCATCTACATGAGACGTCTTCGTCGGCATTCACGAGTAAAAGTTGTTTTACTGTTCCTTTGTACGAAGTGGCTCGCGGCGCGCGTACCACTAGGAACATCTCGTGCGGAAAGAAAATTTAACGAATTTGAATCATATATCATTAGAGCCTTAAGATTTTGATCTAAGGAATATCTAATTATGTTTTATTTGGATTATCACATAAAGCGCCTGAAAATATTTTGAATTTTTATTCCATACACCCACACAGGAGTTTCAGCATGCTTAATTATACAATTTGAATAAAGGTATTTATAAACTTTGTGTGATATCGTGTGTGGTAAACGAATTGAATAGAAAGATGATTATTTACACTTTATGAGATATTGGTCTTTAAAATTTAAAAGAACCAATTAAAAAAATGTGTAGAAAAATATATTTATCGGTTCATGTCCGAGATGCGAACCCAGAACTATTCCACGCCGGGGAACTTTGATACTAATTTCGCTGTGTTACATTACTATAATGGTAGCCATATTTGTTTAATTACTTTAGGTGAGCATTTGTAACTCGATATGTAATAAATAATTTTTAACTATCATATACATTAAAAAAATATTTTCAATCGCACGGGCAAGGCCCGCGAGAGGCTAGTAATAAAATACATTTTAAAATTATGTTTTTTTTTAATGGTTAACGTAGCAATACAGTTGTAGCAGTTTCCCAGCATGGAAAATTTCCGGATTCATATACTAGCGACAGCTAAATATTTTTATGATGAAGAGATTTCTTTATAATCTTACTTTTAAATTGCTTCATCTAATCAGTTGGTGTAGTGGTCATGACTCTTGCCTTGTGATCTGGTGATTTGAGCCCCATTCCAGGACACCAGCAAGTTAATTCTATTTTCATAGCATAATGTTTGTTTAAAGCATCCTTGAGATGAATTTTTTACAAAAATGGCGCTGTTTTATATAATACAAAAAAAATCAATTTTTATTATTATAACAAGAGTTTAGCTTATTTTGAAAATAGTAAGAATATTGATGTGATACGTATTCCGTTTTCACAGCTATATTTAAAAAAAATCACACACTTACCAGTCAAATCATATATGATTTAGTGAAAGCATACGCGAAATGCAATAATTTATAGGTAGGTAGTTTTACTAAAACTCGTAGTTAGTGCATACATATACTAGTTTATGTGTATATTATCAAAATTTAACACTTTGTCTGTAATATATTGATGGTTTGTAACAGATATTTTCCAATTTGGCGGGCAACCATCGGTAGGTACTAGACAAAAGTGAAATCTTAGTTACCAATCATTGATACTTTCAAATAAAAATCTCAAATAACACTTACACGTGTAACCGATTAAAATAACGGTTCGACCACCACTACCTCAAAATAAATAAAAGTTTTTTTATTAAAAAAAGTAAATACATATCAATTTAAATAGCAGAGACCAGTGCATTATATGAAATGTTCTTGATTCGAAATATATATATATATTATATGTAGAATTTTAAGAAATTTGATAATGTGTGGTTGTTCTTACGATGGAATTGGTGAACTTTGCTTTGTGTAGAGTACTGTAGAGTGATCACTTAAGCCAGCTTATACACGTTGTAAATCCTGAGCTATCGTATAAGAGACTTTTATCCACTTTTCTCATACATTAATAGCTTCGTCTCTGTGAGACTTCTATAATTTTTCCTTAATTAATTTACATAGTATCTATTTGTTTGTTTTTGAATAAAGAATATGCCTTTTAGTAGGATTTCTGTTATTTTTTATAGGCTATTCTATCCATTTATTGAACTACCTCTATCTATTTGTTTGTTTTTGAATAAAGAATATGCCTTTTAGTAGGATTTCTGTTATTTTTTTAGGCTATTCTATCCATTTATTGAACTAACTCTTTGGGATACTCGATGATGTTCAAAATGTCAGCCAGTTAACTGAGTAGGTTAGGTAGGGTACACGATTTTTGTAATTAGACAGCCGTGAAAAGATGAGAGCTAGAAATACTGCAGGAAAAAAGTAAAACGATAATAATATTAGGTCCTTACATATGAAATTGGAGTTTTGCCGTACTGGCAAATTTGATCTCAAATATCTTCTCTTTGGTTAGGAATTCCAAATCCAAATTTATACAGCTATTTACTCATGTATTTGTGTTTTGAAAATTATAATTCATTTGTTTTTTCCTCAATTGTTTTTTTCTTTGCGTCACTCAGTTTACAAAATGAAAAACTTGAAATATCGCGTTATTTACGAGTACGAGTTCCACCGTGGCACCAGTGCTGCAGAAACAGCTCGAAGGATTAATGATGTGTATGGCGACGGTGCCGCAAAAGAAAACACAGTGCGTTTTTGGTTCCAACGTTTTCGTTCTGGAAATTTCGACCTGCAGAACAAGCCCCGTGGACGGCCGGAGACCAAAGTTGATAATGAAGAATTGAAGGCTATTGTGGAGCGGATCCATCGCAAACCACATCCGAGTTAGCTGCAGGCTGCGGTGTTAGTGATAAAACTGTTTTAATCCACTTGAAGCAAATTGGTAAGGTGAAAAAGCTTGAAAGGTGGGTACCTCACGAATTGGGTGAAGCAAATCAACAAACGCGCGTTGACTGCTGCGTTGCATTACTCAACCGGCACAATAATGAAGGGATGTTAAATCGAATCATTACCTGTGATGAAAAGTGGATCCTGTACGATAATCGGAAGCGCTCATCGCAATAGCTGAACCCTGCCGAACCAGCCAAACCATG
This sequence comes from Agrypnia vestita, assembly GCA_016648135.1. NCBI lineage: Eukaryota > Metazoa > Arthropoda > Insecta > Trichoptera > Phryganeidae > Agrypnia > Agrypnia vestita. Next base: position 517 of record JADDOH010020775.1, on the reverse strand, counting down.
CCCCAAGCGAAAAATGACTCCAAAAAAGTTACTTGTGAGCGTTTGGTGGACTAGTACTGGTGTCGTTCACTACAGCTTTCTTAAATCTGGCCAGACGATTACGGCAGATGTCTATTATCAGCAACTGCAAACCATGATGGAAAAGCTAGCTGCTAAACAACCGAGGCTGGTTAATCGCTCTAGGCCACTGCTGCTTCATGATAACGCTAGACCACACACTGCACAACAGACGGCTACCAAATTAGAGGAGCTTCAATTGGAATGTCTAAGACATCTACCGTACTCTCCGGACCTTGCCCCGACAGATTACCATTTTTTCGAAATTTGGATAACTTCTTGCAAAGGAAAAAATTCAACTCCGATGGGGCAGTCCAAACCGCCTTCAAAGATTTTATTGATTCCCGTCCGAATGGTTTTTTTAGTAAAGGGATCGATGAACTACCTATGAGATGGCAAAAGTGCATAGATAGCAATGGTACATACTTTGATTAAATAAAAATATTATAATAAAAAAAAA
>JADDOH010020774.1:0-10008 GCA_016648135.1 Agrypnia vestita | reverse complement strand
TCTTTATTGATTATGGATTTATGAATATAATATTATAATTAGTTTTAGAACACGTTATAAGTAAAAAGGTCATTTTTATAAATAATTATTAAAGCAATTTTTAATTTTGTCATGATTATTTTTAATATATAAAATTGTATGAAAATAAAAAAAATATTTAGAATAAAATAATATCAATTTTAAGCTATATAGACTATTTTATATTTGTGCGATATACCTTTAGAAATAAAAGAGTTATTGACGTTATAGTGCGTCGCATGAAACGAAATTATTTTGGCAGCGCAAATTTAGTCTCATTACTTTTTCATTTGTAGAGAGATATTTTAATGATTCCTTCACATTTTCGTTTCACTTTACTTAATTGTTTTAAATTAATCTATATAAAAATAAACTTCTTCATTTATCAGTAAACTGGTTTACCCTGTAATTACACGCCTTAGAGCCAGTTATCTTGGCGGCGACAGTTTAAACTGTGGATCCGGTTTAATCGTGCGAACTACGCGCGATTTTTGATGTGTCATGTGTCATTTAAATCGTTTGTATTCAATTTTTCATTATTATGGTGTGGAAATGTACAACTTATGTAAGATGCCACAGATATTTCTGACGATCAGCCGATTCTATAGTATATTCTTAACGGGATAAGTAATTTACCTCGAACAGTACTTTTTGTCAGAAGAAATTAATTTTGCCAAAAGGCTTTCTGACGATAAACTTGTTTTCTACATCTCCATAACACATGATGACTTTTATATTTCGTTACTTACGGTGTTCTTACAGCGTTCGATATTCGTTTACATCAGTGGTATAATTAGAAAGAGTCTACAAGAAATTTTCCAGGACTAAGTACAATACATATTATGTGACATCGTCAATATCGGTCGGTTATCTAAAGCTGGCGTGTACACATATTTCCCGCCCTGTCACCCGCGCAAGCGCACGGGGTGACGTCGCACTGCATACGCATTTCGAAAAATCTCTCTGTCTCTCTCGCACGCGGTGAAGCTTATGAGCATGACAGAGACTGTTATTGTTTTGTTTTTACTACTATCACGAAATACAGGGTGATGTTTTGTTATATTCCCTGTTTGGTTTTATCTTAAATACTTGAAAACGTTACCAAAAGTGCGCTTAGTCGAAATCTATCATCTAACGATAATAAATAGAATCTGGTAAACACTTTTTTACTTTTTTTTTTCGAATTATTTGTAAAGTTTATTTTCATACGTGCCGCGGTAATCGGCACATATTCTCTAATATCTCAGTAAATTCTGTCTTACGATTCTAGTAAATTATGTCACATTATTGGCAAGACGTAGTTTTATATAAATGGCGTAATTAAATGACAACGTGAGGAAAAATATATAGAACTCGAACCAAAACTAGATAATTTCACTGATGGACTAGATGATGATAAGAGTAGGACATTTCGATAGTGAATCATCAGATTCTTCTAGTGATGAAGATTTAAGCGGCGAAAAAGAATGCAATTCGGTTTTGAAACAATAATGTAACAAAATAAATATTATATTTCTTACAACATCCCATTGTTTTTTTATTTTATACACGACCCACCCGATTGACTCAAAGATTTTAAAAACGGTGATTTAATATAAAAAACCTTTGATAAAAGTAGATTATGTGGCAATTAAAACATTCATCCGTATTCTGAACTAAGAAATATTGCTATTTCCTGTATCTTGACAGTTATTGTATAGCATTGTGACACCGTTTTGTGTCTGACAGGTTTGAAATTAATGAATTCAATTAATTAGAAAGTTCATTATTCATAATTGTGAATAACTTAAGGTTTGTTTACGCGTTAGAGCTTTCTGATTGATTGAATTCATTAATTTCAAACAAGTCAAACTTAAAACATCGAAATTGGCGGAAATACAATGTTATACATACCTGTCAAGATTGGGATAAAGATTTTACATCTCAATATTGCTATTTTCAGAATAGCGCAGATTGTTATACTAGGTGCCTTTAAAAACATTGCATTTTTATTGGTTAAAATAATATAAAACGATTTTTTCAATACATGCTGTGTAATTAAATTGCATTGGCGGGAGTACTGTGTACGTGCTAGCTTTAGATAACAAATCTGTATTGTACACACTCCTGTCATGTCTCCTCCATGTCATATGTATATCCTGTATACATATGCATATGTAGTACAATAGACGTGTCACAGGATAGACGAAAAGGTGGGTGGGTTATGTATCTGGAATGTGGAGAACTGTTTCTTGAAATGTGGAAAGGGTAGATCATCACCGACACTATAAAATCAAAAAATTGAATGAAAACAATTTTGATGACATACGCTAAAAATCTCGTCCAATGCGCATGCGCACCGGCTTAGGGCCGGTTGTTTCAAGTTGGATTAAAGTAAGCGTTCTTTAAAAGCATAGATTTTTACGTTCTCCACCAATCAGACGGTCCGTTTTCGTAAAAATCTATGCTTTGCTCGACCGCTTACTTTGATCGAACTTGAAACAACCGGGCCTTAACCAGAGCAGTTTACAGCCGACCCCAGTAGGCACAGACGCCAATCTCGTCTCGAAGATGACGATTTGATGGCTGCCAGCGATTTCACGGCCGACCGCGCCTGGACACTGCAGGAAATACTGAATTGCGCAATTGACCTTAAACCTCGCGATTACGTTTCTAGCCACATAAACCTGTCGTAGTTTCGCCTGAACTAATGCAGAAATTTACGTCGGTGTCGTTTGCAGTAGGTATCAAACTCTTTTTTCGTTCTCCTGGCTTTTTTTTATGTCATTTGGGGTCAGTTAGAACGTCCTATTATCCGCTTTATTCAACAAACCTTTAGCTTCACTTATGGTAAGCCGCGAACTTATCTGAGATTGCCAGAGAGACGTATTCCGAATGACAATACAATAATTTTATAATTTTTTTATATTTTATATAATAACATTCATTATTTTAATTGTACAAAAAAAATAAAAGCTGTCGCCTTATTTAATCGGACATTGTACGTGACGGTGACATCTATAGGTTTGTATTATTATAAACTAGCTATTCGTACCCGGCGTTAAGGATTACGTTGAAAATAAATTTGTGGGGGGAATAGATTTGCATCGAAAATATATCAGGGGGTGGAGAAAAGGTAAAAGGGGAGGATGGAAATGTCACTTTTTTTACCTGACGGGTCCTAACGAATAAGTTTACAAAATTTGGGTCCGATCGGTCGAACGCTATAGATTTGCATCGAAAATATATCAGGAGGAGGGGAAGGGGTAAAAGAGGAGGACGAAATGTACCTAACATGATTGCTATTTGACGATTGTTACCCTAACACTCAAGATATCTGTCAATAGTCAATAATATTTTAACTCTTTGGATGAAGAAATTAACAGATGTGTGTGAAATAAACTAATTTCTTCTAACTTTTGAAATAATTCTAGCACCGACTTATTTTATACAATACTAGCTGTTCGTACCCGGCGTTGCATGGGTTAAGGATTAAGTTTAAAGTCAATTTGTGGGGGGAAAGAAAGGTTCGATTCGAACGGTATAGATTTGCATCAAATCTATAGGTACCGTTCGAATAATTAAAAATATATCAAATCTATACCGTTCATATAATTAAAAATATATCATGGGAAGGGGAAGGGGTGAAAGAATAGGGAGGAAATGTCGCCTATGTTACCCGCCGAGTCCTAAAGAATAAGTTTCCAAATTTTGAGTCCGATCAGTCAAACGATACAGATTTGCATCGAAAATATATTAGGAGAGGGGAAAGAATAGGGGGAATGTCGCTTATGTTACCCGCCGGGTCCTAAAGCATAAGTATGCAAATTTTGAATCGAATCGGATAAACGGTATAGATTTGTATAGAGAACAGACAGACAGACATCGAGTTTTATATATAGAAGTGACATTTGAGTTATGAGGTTAATGGCATTTTTAATTTTATTTATTAGAGACACTAACAGGATAATAGGTACATGATACTCTGATAATAAACATTACATATAGTAAAGACTATGCCCATTATCCCAATTACAAGTGTCTTCGGCACGCTCTAGTAACATGTATATTTTACATGTACATTTATGTGTATTGTATATTTAGTGTTTGAATAATTGACATTATTAGTGTGCTGGCTTATTCTAAAGAACTCCGGGTTTCTTATACGGGGTTTAACATGCAAATATATATCAGATAGACAGAGAGAATCGATAGCTCCGCTGAGAATCTTGTGTAGCACAACGAGATCGGATATTTTCCGTCGGGATTCAAGTATGTGTATCTTGAAAAAGGCAAGTCGATCTTCGTAGCTGTGAAGGTTGTTGTGTTGACAAGCTTTGTATGACAAAATACGTAGAAACTTTTGCTGCACTCTCTCGATTCTCGTAACATGTGTTGTGTAATAAGGTGACCAAATAACTGACGAATATTCCAATATACTTTTTACTAGTGATGTGTAGAGAATTTTTAGACTTTGAGGATTTTTAAAGTTGTGAGTAATTCTGGTGATAAATCCCAACATAGTATATGCCTTGTCTGTGATATTATCAAAGTGGTTTCTAAAAGTGAGTTTAGAATCTAGCATGACGCCCAGGTCCCTTATTGAATCGACTTTAGCGAGTGGAACGTCATCCAGTTTATAAACAAATTCTATTTTTTGAATATTTTTAGTGAAACTAATACATGAACATTAGGGTGTCCCAAAAAAATGAAAGTGATATTTTTTTAATGCATACCCTCTTATTTTGTTTGAATGGTCTCAAAACATTTAAAAATAAAGTTTTGCGTACTTAGGATCACGACAACCCGTGCCGACTTGCAGCGAAATGTGTCTGTGCTTGCACGGTACGGCGCGACGGAAATCTCGCATTGCTTGCTTCTTATTACTTGTTTATTTTATTAGTAATAGCGTTTACTTTTGAGTAATCAACATGTCAGTGGAGTTACGAAGTTCTAAAAAGGAGATATTTTTAATAGCAGACGTAAAATATCAAATCACCGGTTCTTAACTTCCTTCTAATGGACAAGTACTGGGAGTTTTGTTTTATAATATTCGTGAAGTGAATTTAAGTGTCAATGGAAGTGCAAATCTTACTATTCGTGAGTGTATTATTTACTGGGAAAAGGCACGTATACCGACTAAATCATTACCTAACTGTGTTAAGAAACTAGTTCCATTATACCAAGTTTGGAGAGATTTGCAAAAAAATGCGAAAAAAACACAAGAAGTGTTTGAACAACGTCGACAAGAGTTTCTTTCCAACTTAGACAATTTGTTTGACATTGCTCATGCCGATGCGCTTCAGCTAATTAAAATAAATGAAGATAGGATCTTCTTGGAGCGCCAAAGAGAACCAGGTCGGCCTGGTCACTTAGCCGGAGTGGACAAAAAACTTACAGAAAAAGATGAGAAGGCGCGCCTTAGAAACATTGAGGAGGAAAAGCGACGTGCTAAATATTTTTCATCATTAGCTCCATCGACATCATCTTATGAACCACCACAAGAAAACTCATCTTCTGATTCTGAAATAATAGATTTACAAGAAAATAGACCCAGCCTAAGTGGGGCTTCCTCTCAGCCCGATAAAACTTGTATGCGGAAAAATTTCATAACTCCGAAGTTGGTTGCCGCATTAGATAGATTTCAGTTAAGTGTGAGGGATTCTGTATTTATAATTGAAGCTACTATTGAGGCACTAGGGCATAACACGAATGACTTTTCTATAAGCAAGTCCTCAATCCATAGAATTCGTACAGAAATGTGAAGAGAGCGGGCGGAAGCTATAAAAGTTAATTTTCAAAACAATATCCCGGATAAGGTAACTGTCCACTGGGATAGCAAACTATTGCCGGCTCTAGATTCACATTAATCTAAAGAAGAACGCCTCCTGATAATTATTTCATATGATGATAATGAAAAACTTATCGCTGTGCCAAAATTGGACAGCTCATCAGAAAGCGAACAGGCACAGGCAGTTTGGAATGCCATTATCAACTGGAATCTCGAGGACAGAGTGCAGATTCTCTGTTATGATACTACTGCTTCAAATACATGGTGCATGTGTGCTTCTCGAACAAAAACTGGATAGAGAAATGCTTATTTTTGCTTGCCGTCATCACGTCTACGAACTAGTATTATAAAGTGTGATTGAAGCGAAAATCAGCCAAGTAACTAAAAGCCCAGACATTCCGTTGTTTAAAAAGATCCGAGAAAGCTGGAAAAATGTCGATGCCGAAAAAATACAAATCTGTACAGAAAAGCTATCTTGGTTAAATGTTTCAGAAATTAATAAACTACTAGAATTCTACCGATTTGAATTGACTAAAGAAATAGCTAGAGATGACTACAGTGAATTAATTGAGCTTTCAATAATATTTATCGGCGGAGATACAGAGAAGAAATTTAAGATTCAGCCACCACGTGCTATGCACCAAGCTTGGTGGATGGCGAGAGCCATTTATTCGTTAAAATATCATTACTAAGCTCCCAATTCAGAATTTAAAACAAGGATAAGGCAGCTCTGTTGGATGTCTGTCTGTTTATCGTGACGTCCTACGTCAAATTCTGGCTTCAATGCATTTTAGCAGTAAAAGCACCTTATCAGGACTAATGCATTTTGAAGTTCATGAAAGCTTACGAAACAAGCATTTCCAAAGCAGTTTTACAGAAGTTTTGCCAGCATTTATGATGAAGTGTCTGTTTTATCTTTATTTGACGATGATGTCGATCAATAAACTAAAGTAAAAATGGTTACTAACTTAGCTAAAGAAAACCCATCAGCCCACGATAAACGTTACATTGCATCCAAAGAAGAACTTTGTAGCCCACTTTTTGGTATGTCTTATATGTAAATTATGCTTCGATTTTCTTATATAGTTTACCATACGATTGATAACTGTTCCTTCTGTTTTAATTTCAGAGAAAAACATCGATGACTTCGTCTCTGTCAAAAGCAATTTCCTATTTAATTGACTCAAATTTGATGACAGATTTCTGAAGAAGAGCCCTTCTTTATGGTCAAATAATGATTCGTTCCAACAAGCTAAAAGGAAGCTATTTACACTGAGAGCCGTTAATGATACGGCAAAAAGAATGGTTAAATTAATGCAAGACTTTCATGGTTTAATCACTGTTGAAGAGGAGCAAAAACAATTTTTATTACGTTGCGTACAAGAACACAGAAACGTATATCCTGATTGTAAAAAGCAAACTTTGAAAAGGAAATTTAATGATTAATGTGTCTTTTACTATAAATACATAATAAATATTATAAATGTGTTTTATTTACTGAATATAAATAATGAACTCTACAATGTCCCTATAGCTCCATTCTAACTTTTCAACTTAAACTTTGACGTCAAATCGGCACGGGTTATCGTTATCCGACCTCAATAATATTTAATATTTAAGTTTTTGGAGTCAAATGAAAAAAAAATGGAGGGTATGCGTTTTGAAATTCGAAAAAAAAAATTTCACCCTTATAGCCTGGGACACCCTAATGAACATTTCTTAGCATTGAGTGACATTTTATTTACTTTACACCTATTTGATGGTTCGTCCAGATCTCTTTGTAGGAGATGACTATCTTGCAGGCTACGAATGGTGGAATAAATTTTTAAACCATCGACATATAATAGACACTTATTTCTTAATATATTTGGCAAGTCATTTATAAAGATAAGAAAGAACAAGGGACCAAGGTGAGAACCTTGAGGAACTCCTGAGGTGATAGAAACCGGAGATGAATCGTATCCATTTACAGTCACAATTTGAGTTCGATGAGAAATGTAAGATTCTATCCATCTCAATAAGTTCTCATCCATTTACAGTCACCACTTGAGTTCGATGAGAAATGTAAGATTCTATCAACCTCAATAAGTCTCAATCTGTATATATTACATCCACTTGAGATCTCGAATCAAACGATTTGCAATTGCATTTGGAAAAGAAACATGTCTTCGTGGCAATTCTAATTCAATTCAAGACTAAAACATAGAAAAAGCAAATACAAATGCAAATAAAAATAAATCATAGATGTCGAAGCTATTTAAATGGGATAACACATGCGTGGTTGTTCTTGGGTGGAATCGTGAACGTCACATTGTGTATGGTAATCACTTGTAACATTTATTATTTATTTATAATAATTAATATTTATTCTACTCATGACCGACCACCACATTTAATGGAATCGGTCAACGTTACATTATGTAGCGCGATCACTTAAGGTACAGATACACATGCTTCTTTAGTGGCATGCTAATGAGCATGCCACTAACAAGCATGCCCTAACAACTGTACACACTTGCTCATTACTGGCATGCTTATTAGTGGCATGCTCATAAATAAGCATGCCCAAAGCTAACAATCAAACACACATGCTTATTAGTGGCATGCTCTTGTCATAGAATAGAGACGCTCTTGTTCAAAATGGAAACTTTGCAAACTGAAATAGAAAATTCAAGTGAACCAATAAATCAAAAAAGTTCCCGAGATTCCATCCGCACATTTTTGATTACCAATTTACCACATTTAGTTTACCTATTAATAAAGTTTCGTAAACATTATTTCTCACTATATTATTTTTACACAACGGTGACTTTGGGCATGCTTATTTATGAGCATGCCACTAATAGGCATGCCAGTAATGAGCAAATGTGTACAGTTGTTAGGGCATGCTTATTAGTGGCATGCTCATTAGCATGCCAGTAAAGAAGCATGTGTACCTTTAAGCCTACCTAAAATTTATTATCAACTTAATCCTTAACCCGTGCAACGCCGGGTACAAACAGCTAGTCTATAATATATGTTGATTGACGACGATCCCTCAGGGGACAAAAATCCAGTTATTGTTGTCTTAAAAGAATTTGACCATACTCAAAAATATTGTGAAAGACAGTAGTCTTCTCTGTTAGCATTTTAAGGCATCTAAAAAAATCGCTTGTTAATCATACAAAACAAGTATTTTGTAAAAGTTTCAAGGTTACTTACTGATGCGCGTTAGTAATAATCGTAGAATAGACGGTGTAGCCGCATTTATGTAGAACAATCGGAGTTTCGTAGACTCTAAAGATTTGGAAAAAAATGAGATCGATGTTGATTGTAGACTTTTTTAATATTTTTTAGTTTCAGTAGATTATCACTCTGGTTTACTCATATAAAAGTGTTTTAATTGTACGTGGACATCTTGAAAAAACTTACATTGATTGCGACGAACTAAATAAATATAACTGTGGTAATCAAAAGTTTCCACAGTAAATTTATTTTAAATCGATAAACTAGGAAAGATTAACGAACGCTATTTGCTTATCGGGTTTTACCGAATTTTAATTGTTCATAGACGACTTGAGAAAACAAACATTGATTGCGAAGAACTAAATAAATATAAAGTGGCAATCAAGTCTCCACAATAAATTTATTTTAGATAGACAAACAAGGAAATATCGAGGTTATTTGCTTATCGGGTTTTACCGAGTCAATAAGAATTGTGCACTTTTAGTAAATACTAAAATGACTATAAACGGTTTGAAAACAACTAGCAAATTTATGATGATATAATGAAATGTACTTATCTAACTCTAGTTTATCTATACAAAACAATTTTTCTTGCTACCTAGAAAATTAACGACCCAGACATAAATAAATATATCAAAAAACAGCAACACCTAATCGCATATAAATAAAATAAATTTTATAAACAAAGAAAGAAAACTGATATATTATATCGGAATGATGTGTCAGTTTTTTGTCGAAATCTGAATTAGGTTAATATTAGGTCCTTACATATGAAATTGGCGTTTAGTATGGGAGGAACAAAAAGCCGATTTTTTTTTATTATAATATATTTATTTAATCAAAGTATGTACCATTGCTATCTAGGCACTTTTGCCATCTCATAGGTAGTTCATCGATCCCTTTACTAAAAAAACCATTCGGACGGGAATCAATAAAATCTTTGAAGGCGGTTTGGACTGCCCCTTCGGAGTTGAATTTTTTCCTTTGCAAGAAGT
>JADDOH010020773.1:0-17258 GCA_016648135.1 Agrypnia vestita | reverse complement strand
CAAAGGAAAAAATTCAACTCCGATGGGGCAGTCCAAACCGCCTTCAAAGATTTTATTGATTCCCGTCCGAATGGTTTTTTTAGTAAAGGGATTGATGAACTACCTATGAGATGGCAAAAGTGCATAGATAGATAGATAGATATGCAAAATGGTACATACTTTGATTAAATAAATATATTATAATATAGTAAAATCGGCTTTATGTTCCTCCCATACTAAACGCCAATTTCATATGTAAGGACCTAATATATGCATGTAGGACTGTAGGTACTGTATTGCGTCAACAAATATAAAATAAAATAGATATATCATAGATTTCTCAAAGAGACGGAACTATTTTTTTAATTGGTGGTTACACGTAAGCCCTATGGAAACCCAAAGAAGACTTCCATACATAATTGGAAAATAAAATTAATAGCTTCGTCTCTGTGAGACATTTATAATTCATCTTGATTAATTATTTCCCTCTGGGGATAAAATCTAGTATTGTGTTCTTGAAAATTTTCAACATTTCAAAATATTACAAAATAAAATAAAAAATATTGCTGCTTTTTTTTTTACTCTACTAGGATATTACTGACTTATATTATTAAAAGTGAATTGAAAGATGATTTTGGAATAGATAGAGCAATATTTCCTAATCTAATTCAGAATATTCTAAATTCGTAATTTTTTGTGACTGCATTCAAAACACTTTTTTTGTAATATTGCTGCCTTTGCTTTTATATCTCTCATATACACATAGTTTGAATATTTTTGACCGAAATTCTGATGAAAAACCATTTAAATATTGTGACCTAAATCATTAATTACATCCTTTATACAGGGTTATTTGGAAAACATTAATAACCTCGCAGGACTATATTTCTTCGAAAATGTTCAAGCTATTATGACCTAATAAAGCAGGAATATAGTCCTGCAAGGTTTATAATGTTTTCCAAATAACCCTGTATAAAGGATGTAATTAATGATTTAGGTCACAATTTTGAAATGATCTTTCATCAGAATTTCGGTCAAAAATATTCAAACTATGTGTATTGAGAGGTATGAAAGCAAAGGCAATAGGTATGTTTTTTTCTACCAACCAGGATATGAGAAGAAATTTAAATTTTGAACGTGTGAATTTCCAAATTGTTGTCAAAAGTGTTACCATTATGGTTATTGAATGCAATTTGTAGACAGCCAAGTAGAGCAGAATGTTTAGATGTTAGAAGTATGACTTGACTTCAATGGCAAATTTTACATGACATAATTTTTTGAAATTATTCTAGTATGTAATTATATACATTCTGTGAAACCAGATGTGAGCCTTTTTTTCTTTAGGATCATTAGACAGAACTCTATTTGCCTTCTCATTGAAATAACAAATCCGTGGCATTTATTGACAAAACAAAGTGGAAAAGTAGTACACTGTAGTTCAGAAGTAGGCACCGTCTAATTTCACGCTAAAAGAACCCCGAAAGTCGTCAATCGAGATCTATCTCATCCCCTAGTTCGAGATCCAGCTGAACCCCTCCCTAAAATCCCCAAGACACGTGGACTTAAAGAGGTGAAACTTTTAACGCAACCTCCCCTCGCTGTTGATTCAATTAATTACACAACGAAGACAAATTCGACAACTTGAAACAATGTTACAACTTATTTACAGGCCTCCTAAGGAAATCAACGCCTATTTTTATGAATAATGAATAATGGAGGCGCATTGGCTGATGAAGGAAGGGTTTTGCTTGTCATATTTTATGACCACTTTACGGCAGTAGCAAATCTGTATTTGTCCAAAGTCTGAAAAGTTTTCTTTAATATGTTTATCATTGCATACAACAGATGGCGCCAGTTGTGACTAGAAACAAGGTGTTCGTAAGATGACCAGATGTTGAGGATACGTTTTTCGTCCAGAAATACCACTTGTTTGTGTCAGTACCTCTCATAGCACTCTTCACTTAAAATTATGTATGTAATGTTGATACGTCATATACGCAGCTCTATTTGTTAAGTAGGTACTTAATTTAAATCAAGTAAAACGAATCAAAATTAATCACGAAGAAACATCACATCGATGGTAAAAATATTCATCTTTTTTCTTCCATTTCCTTCTTGGAAAATTCGCAGAAAATTATTAATTTCAGGTGTATTTTTTATTTTTTTTTAACTTTAATTTTTATTATCACAATTACAAATACACTTTTTTGCATTAGCTTGTACAGAAAAACAGAAAAATATATATTTAAAAAATACATAAAAAAAATATATAAAAAATACATAAGAAAATAAATATAAAAGATAGGTTCAAATTACACAATATGTTAAAAAGATTTATAATACAAAAGAGTAAAAAATATAAGCTATATCATGGATGGATCACTTCCTCAGCATACAGCATCTGAATTTTTAGCCATTTTATAATTTTATTTTTAAAATGGCTTAGTTTTACAGTTGCCTTAATTTCGTCAGATGACTTATTAAAGAAACGAGGGGAAATGAAAAAAATGGCCCACAGATGAAATTTTTCTCTATACGATATGGTTGCGACTCCCATGAGATTTTTTGGTGAGAACTCTCGGCTTTCGCAATCCTGAATGTTGCTAACTCGCACCTCACTTCACGCTTATTGTAGGTACCTACTGCAAATGACAGTCCATTTTACCGAATTTCGATCTGCACTGCAGCAGTCAAAATCGAATAAACATTTCTAATTTAATGCCCTCTACTTGTCCAACTTTTCACAATAAAATTTAAAAATAGTCGTTAGTATCCTAAGATATACAGATAAGTAGCATTTGTGCTCAGGTGTCGATTTTTTCTGTCAAATTGAATATCGTCAATCAAAATATTACTATGTGTACACGGTGCTGATATAATCTCATCGTGTCTTTTTTCATGAACATGGGCTACTAGTCCTTATACACGATCTCTCTAATATAAAAACATATAATATTATATTGCATTAGTTTAAAACTCGTAGTCATATTTTTGTATATTTTTAAAATCTTGTTTACCTTTACCTCTTTCGCAAAACATTGATATCATCAACAAATAGATCTTCTTTTGATGAGGGACAAACAGGAAGTTGTAACTTGTTAAGCGGACTGTCAAGGTGGAATCAATTCCTACTGTCACTCGACTTCCTCTGAATCAACGAATCGTCTGAGACGGGTAATTGTATATTCTTAAGGGATAATCTCAGTTATAGGACCATCTTACATTATTTTTTATTTCTGGGTAACTCGTTGAATCACATTTCATATTTATTGTACTGTGCACGATCATCAATTTATTCGTCAAAAAATACATTATTTAGGATTTATTACTCCATCCAGTAATTTTTTTCCTCATTATGAATTTATTTTATTCATGATAAATAAATTAATGAACTTCTACTAAAGTTTATATATCGCACGATTTATTTGCCTTTGGGTATTTATAAACGGATGTGAAAACATCATCTAAATAAATCAAATCAATTATTTATAATCAAAGTCACCAGTCTTATCCTAACGAATCCAATAGATTTCGACCTTTAAAATCATTTTGCTGTTTCTCTAATCATACTACTTTTTCACATTAAGTTAGGTATAAGAATCATTATTTTTTTAAATATACCAATAAATTATTTTTTTGAACACAAGACAAAAAAACTTCAATGTCATACCCTAGCGAAGGGAACTTAGTTATCACCAAAACCAGTTGATTTTAATAAATAAACTCAAATTGTTATAACAAAGTTGGTTATAAATTTGATTGCAATTTTTTTGAAAGAATATTATGAATACAATAATTTCTACTTCAAAAAAATTTGTACATTGATTTACATAAAATAAATCAGTTAAAAACTCTTTCTTTGCGGTATTAATCTAATCTGTATACAAACAAAATATGTTTAACCTGCATACCTAGATACAATATCGCTACTATGATAGATTAAACAAGGAAAAAAATTACAATATTATTTTACAAACAAAACAATAATTTTAATTAAAAGTTATATTTTTCATTGTCTCTTTTATATTGTTCAAAAAAGATACTAAAACCTAAAGAAACATGGTGCTATATTTTTAGTACAGATTCTAACCCTTTTGTCTGCCACCCATTATCCACTTATAAAACATTAATTCAATTTTTAACATCCTAATGAACCCGCATTGTTAATTAGTTGAGAAGAGTTGAATCAACTTTTATTTCCATCTTAATTAAGTTTAGAAAGTACACTTTCATTGTAATTTAATTTACGCGGTAATTTTTTAATTTCGGCAGCCCGTCTCTCCCTTTTTGTTTGGACACAAAAAGTTGTTTGCTTTTAATAATGTATTCCTTACAGACGAAATATTTAGTAATACGATTTGCTAAAAATAGTGTTTCTTGGACCAACCGAAATAATTTTTTTTATTTTTTTCAATTCATCAGTAAAAAAAATACCAGGTTTTGAATCAGGCTTATAATTTCCATCGCTTTATTCCATAGGATCACAACTTTTACAGATAAAACAAACAATCCATTGAAATAAAATAAGTATGCTTAACACCATTAATCAATTTAATTTATATCACCAAATATGTATACAAATAATTGCATGTCTTAGATGTACCACTCGTGTAGTACAAATTGTTTATAAGCGATTTTTAATAAGTTTATTTTATATGTTTCAAATATAATTTATTATTATTACACCGACCGTTTCATGAATTTTGAATTATACATGGATGACATTTCACCGTCAAATCGGCCTAAATTCTCTTTTACTGTATCTCCAACTGAAATAAAAACTTGCTCAGTTTTGCTCTTTGGTTTAACGACTCCGATCTTCTCTCCGATGTACTCCCCAGCATCCTTAAAAGACTCACCAACTTGGTGGGCAGCGTCCTTCATCTTCTGTCCCGCGTTCTTGGCTTGTCTCTCGAGGGTCTCGAGAAAAGTTTCGTCATTCTGCTCGTCCATTTCATCCTGGGAGTCTTCCGAGTGCTCCTTGGCGTCTTCTATGCCCTCATCGATGACTTCTTTTACTTTTATGTCATGCTCCTTAACAGTCTCCGCTCCCCGTTCTAAATCCTTTTTTGCTTCTGAAAGCGCATCGCTCACATTGTCCTCATCGTCTAGGTCCTTGTCAGCTTGCTCATTGTAGGTGTCGTCCGCGCTGCACACGGCAAACAGTGCAATAATTGCAACCAGCTTAGAAAACTGAAAATTTTCAGGTAAATTAGGTTATTTCTAAGGAAAAATTTTCATTTTTTTTTTATTCGCGACATTTTTTTGAGATTTAAAATACATCGAATTGATTAAGATTTGAAATACTATAAAAACTAAAATGGTTGTTAATTTTTACCTCCAAAAACATCCTGACTGAGTCAATTGGCACGAGTAAACAACACGGAGTCTCAATTAGATCTGTTATTCGCCGCTCGCAATCTGTTCTTTTATTAATATCAATTGGTCGCAACTTCCCAAAATGTGCAGACATATTTCAAAATTATTAATTTTAAAAAAATTATAAGCTGCTTTGATTTATCCAACATCGACCGGTTTCGATACTGCTACGTCTTCATCAGGACTAAGTACACTAACTCAACCTCAGTTAATGTACGTCCATCCTGACGAAGGAACAAATCGAAACCGGTTGACATTATATTGATTGAAAAAAATACTTCCATGCATACTTTTCCATGAGCTTCGTCTCTGTGAGACACCTATAATTTATCTTTATTAATAGAAAATTTGTAACAATTATTGTTACAGATCATCATGAACATTGCAAATTTGATCCATTAAAATCGCAACAATCGCAAAATTTATGCATAAAAAAGTAATAATGATTACGTCCAACCACAAATTTAATATAATAAATATAAAATATATATCAAAATTTTTTAAAAAGAAGTCATTTATGTACATACCAACGAGCCTGTTTCTGAAAGCTCTTTAGCAAGCCCGACGAAGATAAATCTAGGCATACAGCATGTTCTCTGATAAAAAAATCTAACATCCGCTTAGTGCTTAGAATCAATCGGATAGCACAGCGATTGAGCTAAATATAACAATATTGAAGATCTTATTGAAGAAAAAAAATGTTAAAGAAAAACACACATGACTACTGTAAACATTACAAAAATGTTCTTCTGAATTTCGCGCAATCAATTCAATCAATTTAAATAATTATACACAAACGTTCGTATCTTTCAATGTTCGTATGTTGAAGCTTCACATGTAAAGAGCTTACCGCATATATTATTCATAGCCGTACAATATCCCCAACCTTAACAAAAAACAACAAAAGTAATTTCTTTCCTACATTTTTAAATTTTCAAGATTTGCTTTAAAACTCGAGGAATTGGTATTTCAATATCGGGTAGTAATAAGGTACGATCACATGAGACCAAAATGATAGTTTACGTATTTATGCCGTTCTAGGTCCTTACATATGAAATTGGCGTTTAGTATGGGAGAAACATAAAGCCGATTTTTTTTTATTATAATATATTTATTTAATCAAAGTATGTACCATTGCTGTCTATGCACTTTTGCCATCTCATAGGTAGTTCATCGATCCTTTTACTAAAAAAAACATTCGGACGGGAATCAATAAAATCTTTGAAGGCGGTTTGGACTGCCCCATCGGAGTTGAATTTTTTCCTTTGCAAGAAGTTATCCAAATTTCGAAAAAAATGGTAATCTGTTGGGGCAAGGTCCGGAGAGTACGGTGGATGTCTTAGACGTTCCAATTGAAGCTCCTCTAATTTGGTAGCCGTCTGTTGTGCACTGTGTGGTCTAGCGTTATCATGAAGCAGCAGTGGCCTAGAGCGATTAACCAGCCTCGGTTGTTTAGCAGCTAGCTTTTCCATCATGGTTTGCAGTTGCTGACAATAGACATCTGCCGTAATCGTCTGGCCAGATTTAAGAAAGCTGTAGTGAACGACACCAGCACTAGTCCACCAAACGCTCACAAGTAACTTTTTTGGAGTCAATTTTCGCTTGGGGCATGGTTTGGCTGGTTCGGCAGAGTTCAGCCATTGCGATGAGCGCTTCCGATTATCGTACAGGATCCACTTTTCATCACAGGTAATGATTCGATTTAAAATCCCTTCATTATTGTGCCGGTTGAGTAATGCAACGCAGCAGTCAACGCGCGTTTGTTGATTTGCTTCACTCAATTCGTGAGGTACCCACCTTTCAAGCTTTTTCACCTTACCAATTTGCTTCAAGTGGATTAAAACAGTTTTATCACTAACACCGCATCCTGCAGCTAACTCGGATGTGGTTTGCGATGGATCCGCTTCCACAATAGCCTTCAATTCTTCATTATCAACTTTGGTCTCCGGCCGTCCACGGGGCTTGTTCTGCAGGTCGAAATTTCCAGAACGAAAACGTTGGAACCAAAAACGCACTATGTTTTCTTTTGCGGCACCGTCGCCATACACACCATTAATCCTTCGAGCCGTTTCTGCAGCACTGGTGCCACGGTGGAACTCGTACTCGTAAATAACGCGATATTTCAAGTTTTTCATTTTGTAAACTGAGTGACGCAAAAAAAAAACAATTGAGGAAAAAACAAATGAATTATAATTTTCAAAACACAAATACATGAGTAAATAGCTGTATAAATTTGAATTTGGAATTCCTTACCAAAGAGAAGATATTTGAGATCAAATTTGCCAGTACGGCAAAACGCCAATTTCATATATAAGGACCTAATATCAAGATAAGACCGATCAAAGTTTTTTTTTCATCCGGTACCAAAATATTTCTGTCATTCATAAAATATTTTATCCGCTTCCGTAGAAATTTCAGCAAAAATATTATATTTTATTTATACAATGTGTCTTAAATATACAATATTTTCTATTCAAAATTGAATAAAGAAATTTATTCTAGCTACGAGTACCTTGTATTTAATAATTTACACGGTTTATTTTTGAGATAACTTGTAGGTCAGAAAACAATTTATTTTACGTCGCTAGGTGTGACGTTACTAATAACGAAACATTTAGATATAACTGATTCAATGATTCGGTACTAAATAATATCAAATCATTAAAGATAAAAAAAATGTTCGAGAAAATATACCTTTCCCTTTGTGTTATGTTTCTTTTTGAAAATTGTGAAATCATTATCTATCAAATGTCCATATGTCTACTCTCAATGGGGACAACATTGATTACAATATTATTAAATTTGAGTGTTCATATCTGCATATCTATTGATATTAGGTCATGTTTGCTTGAAGATTTCCAACTCATACATAATCAAGGGACATAGTCCTGCGAGGTTATTAATGTTTTTGTTGCTTCCAATTTTAATGGTTTTTTTTAATTTTTAGTAAAGTAATTCAATGGCCCTGAAACATGTTAAATGTTCAGTAAATAGTGGTTTTAAACAAAGAGTTTTCTTTTTTAGAGAAACAGAGTTGAGAAATTAGATAAACTTAAAAAATATACAAATAAAAGTTTTGTTAAAAATTTATAGTGACCGACCGAAGGTTCGGTTTCGGTTTCGGCAAGTTTCGGCAAAAAAATCTAGTTTCGACGTCAGTTTCGGTTTCGGCAGAAAATTTGCTGTTCGGCTGACTTTGGGTAACTCGTGTGTCGCCCGCCATCATCAGCTGAGTTCGCTAGTTACTAGTTATTAATTAGGTAATCGTACATTACTAACTGAAATTAAAAGATCTCAATAAATGAACAAATGTTAAATTTGGTCTTAAGAATGTTATGATTGTAAACACAATTAAAATTAAAATACTCAATTAATGAGGTCCATCCTTTACAATGAAAGTGTTGATTATTGACATATTTTTGTTAATTTTAATTATTTTTTTTGTTTTATAGCAGTTATATCAAAAAAAAATTCACGTACATACATCAATTATTGTTTTTTGTTTCATTTAACATGAATGTGTAGGTAATAAGAAAGCTGTGATTGTAAACGCAATTAAAATTAAAATACGTACTCAATTAATGAAGTCCTTTCTTTATAATTTAAGTTTTGATTATAGACAAATTTTTGTTCCAAGAAGTAGTTAATATGTTTTGTAAGTTTTTATTTGTTTTATAGCAGTAATATGAAGAAAAAATATTTTTCACATTCGTATTATATATTATACTTACACATTCTTATGTATAAGTGTAAAAAATAAGCCAAATTTCAGAAACAATACATTTTTAACAAGTCTAAAAAAGTTTCGGTTTCGGTAGAAAGTCCTGTTTCGGTCGGACACTACAAATTTATAATTAACAATCAAAAATGAGGAGAATGAACAAGATATTAAGTACAGTGCAGAAGTGGGATCTTGGAGATCTACAAAATCTAAACACGTGGCACGCGACAGTCCTCGACGTTCCAAAGCGAATAGTAAACGTGTATTACTACAATGTTTTGTTGAAGTACTAAGCACATAGGCACGAGAGAGAAATAACCGAAATTGGTGTTTCATTTAATTAGTGCAAAACACATTGCTCCATTTACCGTGCAATTTATGATGTAGGTAAGTGTCTTATGTGGAAGCGATCTTCTGTCCGATGCTTTTAATGCTGTCATTTAATACGTATGATATTTAATACGAACAATGATTTAATACGTATGATATTTAATACGAACAATGATTTAATACGATAATTTAATACGAACTGAGCGATCATGCCAGGCGGGCATGATGGCTCAATTCGTTTAAAAACCGTACACTTCGCTTTATGGTATGCCTATTCATTACATCCGTTCTGCTTTTTGAAACATGGTTTTTGGGGTATGGAATATGGAATATGGAATAATGCATGACCGCAATTTTTTTAATGGTTCACAAACAATGAAAACGAGATATAGGTAATATAATTATAATTATTTATTTATTTATTTACGCCCAAGGGGCTTTTACAAGTAATAATATGAATGTACAAAAGATGTAACAAAATAGTGTGGTTGAACATTGTAACTTAAATTTGTTAAAATAAAATACAATAAGACAAAATAAGACAATACTGTTTAAAAAAAGAAAAAAGGGTTATTTAATTTATTGCAGGTTTTTACAAGAAAAATATTAATATAAAATAAATATAGTATAATAGAGCAATGTATTGTAATTTCTTTATGTTAAAATAAAAATTCAATTAATAAATTTAGAAATAATTTATTCAATGCAAAAAAGAAGACACTTTAGATAAACAATACAAAACATGAGTAAATAATAATACAATAATAGTAATACTATATGTTTAAATGCTTTTTATCACTTAAATGTGAACACAGCAAAGTGATAAAACGAAAGAACAGAAAAAAGTGATTTTAAAGAGTGAGATTGAATAAAGAGACTAAACAGATATTTTATCTTATATTCATGGAAACGGTCATGAAATATTTATCATATAATATTCTGCAATAAGTATTATAAAGCTTGGTGTGAAATATTTGTGGTGATCATATTTAGGGGGTGTCCAATGATAAATAACCAACTTGTACCTCTATACCCAAATTCCTGCATCATCCCTTAGATTAACAGTTTAATTAGAAAGCGTCTTTTGTATGGCTTCAAAAAACTTTTTAGTACACTTGAATGTTCACTGGGACATGCGTCAAACTTAATGCCAATTATTAGGCACTTTGTGACTAACTGGATAATATCACGTCTTGGTCTTCTCAGAACGAATTAATCCCTACGTCTCCGTGTGTCTAGATGTGTAAGTCAGATTCACAACCGTCAGATGGCATGGTAGGATGCTCTCAATTTTTTGTACCTACCGGATGTCACGTGAGACGACAAATCCAGGAATCTTCCACGATTATTTCTTCTTCCATCCAACATTTGTATTAGCTATTTAAAAACAACCGCGACATACTCTTATATACTACGCCATTAAAATTGTACCGTATTATTTATTAAATAATATAAAACTGCCCAACATTTTGAATATTATTTTGTAAAAACATCTTTTGCGGCATCTCTCTCAAAAGTATATTTTAGAGAGTCATCTCAAAATATATAGGATGTAACAGAGCTATTTCACATTAATTTATAGATAGATTCCTGGTTAAATTCAGAATCGAAAATATTTTATCAGAAATTGTTATGGAGATAAGCGACTTGTAGTTTAATTAGTTTTTATTTCAATATTTCTTTCGTATCTTCTGTAAAATGTTAACTGTCTTTAGTAACTTTTATCGAATATTATTAATTCATTCACTTATATAAGGTGTCAAATAAAATTATCAAAACCTTAAAAAACTTTAATAAGACTTTTTCTGTAAGGTTTTAATCCTTTTAGGTCAGACATTTATTTTCAAAAAGCCTGATAAAAATTAACCGAATATGTGCCGAGAAAAATAAAGTTATTTTAAATCATCAATTATTATCTTATAAATACAATTACCTACATATATCAAAAGGTTATAGCTCAACTGATAAAATATAAGACTGTACCAACGGAGATATTCGTGTGACCTTTCCTAATTATTTAGAAGAATTTAAGTACTCGTAAATACGTAACCTATTATCAGATAAATATAATACCTTTGTAGGTTTACTTTGTTACCGTTTTGAAGAACTTTTAGACGAAAAGCTTACAATACCAATCTTAATGAATAAATTTATATTTTAAAATAATTTTCAATTATAAGGATCGTCAGAGCATGTTGATTTAGACGGAAAGTTAAAAAATGTACAAAATTCTAAGAAACTATATAGTTTTGAATAAAATCTTTTCAACACGGTTAAGTCGAATTATTTATATTCGGGCAGCACTCAATTTATCAAGATATTAAAAAAATATTATTGTAAATAAATAATAAATATTAAAATAATATTGTAAAGTGCAAAACATTTATTTTAATCGTGATTATTAAACTATTATTTGAAATTGATGATTGGTAATTGATTTTTTGCCATTCGATGGGTAACCATAACCGTATAGAAATCAAAACACAATATTTTCTGCTATAAATATTTTTTACATCTACCTTTTTAATGAATAAATATTGAAAAATTTTAATTATAATTGTTCTTGGATAATGACAATATTTTTGGTAAATGTGCAAGTGTTCTCGAAAAACGCACCATAGTACAGAGTTTATTATCACGTTTATTATAACGGATTTTTTTTAAATGTATTTATTAGATAAATACATTCGATTTTAATTACAACAACGATAACTAATAGAAATTAATTATCAAATTATTATATATGATATACCTTATCAAAAAGAATCAAGGTTCTTGTGTGTGTTGAGAGATAATCACTTACAAAGAAAAAAATATATATATATCAATAAAACAACAATTTTCTCTTCTCTTTTTTTTATTTTTTCATATTTTTTTATTATTTATTTCATGTTTTTATCTGTTAGGATGCTTTTTATGCCTGAAATATAATTTAAAATAACTTTTTCACACCTACAAAACTACACTGACGCGCAGGTACGTGCCCAAGGGCTAGTTGAGTGGCGATTCCAAAAAATTCAAGGAAAAAAAAATCTATGTTTAAAGCTACAGATACACATGCTTATTTAGTGGCACGTGAGCATGCGCAGTATCGACCTTCTCTAGGCCTTGCTTATTAGTGGCATGTGTGTACGCACATTGCTATTAACGAGCATGCCTATAGCCATACAACCGCCGGTTGATTTATGAGCATGCCACTAAGTGGCATGCCACTAATAAGCATGTGTATCTATACCTTAATTATTTTAAGTAGGTAAGTAGTGGAAGATAATGGTAGAATCTATGTTAACAGACAATGAGAATAACAGGTAAATAAAAGATGAAAATTATTGGTAGGTATATAAAAGATGTGGTAATATTTATTGCATATTCTTGAAGTGGGACATTATCATGTAATTGAATTTATTGTAATTATTAATAGTCTAATTCTGTGGGTATGTTATTAAAGTTGAGTACTTGTATCTCTATATAGAAAACCGTTTTGAAAATATGTGGTGCTGAATTTAGGAATTTTTATATTATTTTCGTATGTGTTCGAGTGACACGTTTGTAAATTATTAATTTTCTTTTCTTTAAATATTTGTAATATCGAATATTTCTTATAAATCATGTAAACTGTATTAACTTTAAAGATGTTAAATAAAGTTTTTGTTCTGAATCTTTGGGGTTTCCTCAAAATTATTTTAATAATTAGTCTTTGGATTATTCTAATGGGATTCATTGTAATCAAGCATGACCCTCCCCATCCAATAATACCATATTGCAGCAAAGATTGTACGGTTGCATAATATGCCATTTTTTAATTATTAATTTTTAAAAGATTTCTTCATCTAATGAACGTAGTCATACATAACACACAATCCCCCTTATTCCTTTATTTTTATAAACATTATAAACATATAATAATATGTTTATAATGTTCTCAAACAAAATAAACGGGACGTATTTAGCACTATCTACCTACTTACTTATTTAGATATGCACAAAGCCTTTGTGAGAAATGTCAAGACATCTGATATAAATCTCTATCATTATAAAAGGTGTCGATATAAATTACTTTTATGGTTGTCTTATGTTGTACAAAAAATAAATCAAAAATATTTTTTTTAAATGCAAACTTTAATGTCAACATTGCACCCGTATAATATTTAATATTCAAAATTAAGTGAAGAAGCCTCCTCCAAAGTTTTTGAAGTTATACTTCTTTTGACGAACTGAAAACTGATTTTTGAATTACGATTTTAGGAGTGTGTACCTAATCGGAATGCTAAAAAGGGGGTTATCGTAAAGATTATTGCATTATTTCATGTTATTGTCGATGTTTTATTAAGAAATTTTTTGTTTGTCACCATACCATAAACGATTAAAAATGATATTCGAGAAATTATTTACTGCAAAAACGACGTACCTACTAACTTAATTGTCCGATATTCGTATTCAAAACAAAAACACATTCATCCATTCGACGTTCAGTGCGGCTGTCAAAGTTGTATAGTTTCGAAACTTTTGAATACAGAAACGTTTTAGGCCGAAAATCGATAAAACATAAAAAGTGGGTAGGTACCTACCTAGGCACTTTTACTTTTTTTGAAAATGCACATGATGTCGCATCATATACTTATGTCTGTGATGCTGCGGCGATAAATCACTTTTACCGCGCTTACATGAGTAGGTAACACGTTCCTTCATTTTTTGCTACTAGTTTAGCTATGAGACACGATTGTTGTATTGATATATTGCAAACCAATGAGAAATGTCCCAAATACATTATTGTATACCGAGTAGTTTATAAAAACTCCATTTTTACAGTTCGATAGATGTATCACTATATATTTATATAGTGATACATCTAAAAAAATATTTATTATTCATTATCATTTGATAAAATGTACCTATACTCGTACTCAACGATATAATATACCATGCAAGAAGGAGAGTACGTGGCAAAAATGATTGGTATTCATCATGACAGCAATCGACCTGAAAATAATTCTTAGAAAACCTACATCGCCAAAATTAAAAATATAATGCTTATATGCCCAAACCGCCATCGCCATATTACCTAAAAAATAAAACTTACAAATTACAACACTGAAGCTAAATAGGAACTCACAAAAAATATTGACATCTATGAGTTAAATATAAAAACTTATTTGTATGGTTTTATAATAAAACCAACCTATTTTGATATTAATATTAATTTCATTATTTATTCATAGATGGCAGAAATAAGTTGTGACAAAAAAAAACTGACATCTATGAGTTAAATATAAAAACTTATTTGAATAGTTTTATTATAAGACCAACCTGTTTCGATATTAAAACTAATTTCATTGTTTATTCCTAGATGGCAAAAATAAGTTGTATGAAAACCAATAAGGCATAATATTTTGATCAAATGCAAAATATTATATTTATTTAAGTTACATAATATTGATACCGTCAGAATCGTAACGGGATAATTTTTATTTAGATAATTAAATTCAAACAGTTCACTGCCATCTATGAATATAATTTAAAAGTAAGCTGAGAGATAATTTTACAATTGCGTAAACCTGTTATCCAATTGAATCAAAGTTCCTCTGTTTTACTTTCAATTATTTTTGCAATAACATTAAATTATATTTAAAAAAATATAAAAATATAAAATTTCGCCGTCAAAACATCTCACCGTCCAAAATTTAAAAAACCATTGTAAAATATTAGTCGTCTACCTGCTCGAAAATATGTAGGTATGACATTGTATTAATGTAGGTAGGTACCTACCTATACAGATGTCATTGATACATTCACAGATTGAATTTTTTACTATTAAGAATTTTATAATTATTATAAAATACTAATATGTACCACACAAACAATACTTATTTATAAGACTATCGTTGCAATTGTGCCCACAACTTTGATACAAATAAATGACATTTAAATTTACGATTAATAATGAAGATGGCCCCTTAGAGTATTATATTCTAAGGATGACTATGTTAAAAGCTTTAACTACCATAGAGAATATGTACGAATGTACCCGAAGGAAAAGAGGAGTGCCAAGATAGAAAAATCTGGCGTTTTATCCACTCTGCGTACCGCTTCGGAGAAACTGTGTGATAGTAAGTTAGTTTGGATAAAATTCAAAAACAAAAATCTATATTGAAATGCAAGAGAATCAAAAATTGGGTTTCATTCTTAATTACGAATAATTTTTTAACCAAATCATTTAAAAATAAAATATATTTAATGTATTTATGTACACGACTAAATACAATTTGTAAAACTCACTGTAATAATAAATATACAAAAAAAAATCGTTCGACCGTGACAGGACTCGAACCTGCAATCTTCGGATCCGAAGTCCGACGCCTTATCCATTAGGCCACACGGTCATGCGATCATGTCTCGTTAAAAATCATTATAAACTTACAATATTGATTACTTGTTTGATAAAATTTATATATACCTACTTATTTATATATAATTTAATGAATTTGATTATTATAAAATCTATCTTTTGCTTAATAAAATGGGATATTCATTTTTTTAAATAGACTAGGTATAATAAATTGCTTTTTAAGTTATTTCGTTGATTTTTCTCTTCTTTGTAGGTACCTACCTATATTCTGTATTCTGAGGTACCTAGGTACCTACCTAGTCATATTACCTACATTTTATTTTTTAGGTGGGTAATCACAATATTATGTATTGACATACCTAGGCATTACAGCACATTCGATAACTAACAACTAACACGTTCTATTAAAGCGAGATAAAGCGATAAAAATTTTAAATGAAAATATTCCTGATAATTTGGCCAATTCTTTTAACTCCCTTTATAGTAACTCGTGGCGTCTGCTTGCTTGCTTGCCGGCTTGCCGTCGAAAAAACTTTGGATCGATTTTTGACCCTTTTCCCGTGTTCCAATCGAGCTGAAACTTTGCAAGCAGACTCGTGGCGACGATCAAGAAGGTCTATCAAATTTTCGTTAAAAAATAATATAATTTTGGATTTATCAAATTTTTAATAGTTTTTTTCAAATTGGAATCATTAGAAAAGTTTGATTACTAGCAACGGCGGCCCGACAACGTCGCGGAATATTTTCTAAATTTGAATTACTCCGTCGGCATACATAAAAGGTACTTCACTACGAATTTCGAAAATCTAAATTGACTGACAAATGTTTTTAGAATTTAATCTTAAAGCATGAAGTGTCTTATCAAAGCTCAAAACATCTGACATTTTAGAAATATATTAAATTATTGTAAGTTTAGTGTTATGTTATATGTTTTAATTCGTCTTTAATTGTTGTCATATTTTACAAAGAAAGGGAGTGTAATAAAAACTTGGTTTTTATGGTTAGTTTTTTAATGGATGTGTTTATGACTAACTACCTACCTAGGTCTCACTACCCAGCGTTGCCCGAAATTCAGATATAACAATGCAGGAAGTCTCGTAGCAAAAACTTCAGGGGGTCTTCTTCATTCAATTTTGCATAATTTTCAAACCTCAAACGCACCACTTCTAAAAATTATATCTATAAGGGCGCAAACAATATTTAATTTTAAAATACTAGTGCAGGACGAAACTGTTGTGTACAGCGTCCCAGAGGTAATTTGATAGATACGATTAGGGAGCTGTATAAATTATGCATTATAATTTTTTTTATAGTAATTGACAATTCCAGATCAGGCTGATTCGTTTATTTTTTTTTTTCGAATTTGCTTCCTTAATTTTTTCTCTGGCATTGGAAAGACGTTTAATTTCATTTCATTTTTGCAATTAGGGGTAACATTTTTGTTTCCAGCATTGTGACATGTACGTAGGTAATATGTAATAGTAGGTATCTTTGCCTCATAAA